>JALLAS010000414.1:0-13479 GCA_036939415.1 Detonula confervacea | reverse complement strand
ACACTGCATCCGGCCTCTATCCTGGCTCCGCTCGGATCAAAAATAGGCCTTGCTTGTGTATCAAAAATCTACCTGTATTGACACTATACTCGTACTGAGCAAATTAAAAAGGGTACTTGTTTTATCTGCGCAGAAACCAATGAGATCTTACTGGTCTTGGGAGAGGGAGAAAGATGGCCGAACGCACATCTCTGTTCGTCTCCAGCTCCAATAGTAGTTTGCCTACTTCTCAGAATGTGAAGCAACTCAAGTGCAATGGATGTGTTGAGTGCATCCTTCCGGCCACGCTCATGCATCCATTTTTCATTGTTTCTCTATCGACAAAGTCTGGTTTGAATCAAGTCGAGTTAATTGATGTGGCAGAGAGATGAACTCAAAGGATTCAAATCACTTCTTCAGTGTCTCGGTCAAATGATATATCCTAAATACCTAATTAATCGTAGTCGAGAGTCATGGCACATTGCTAAGGATGGCATTCTGACGAAATGGCCAGGATTGCGAAACACAATTACGAAAGACACCTCTGACTTTCGGGATGTCGCATAGAGCAATGAGCAAAATTAGAGTTCAATTGTGGGGTTTAGATTAAAATAATCCCACAACAGTACCTTTTGCTTACATCTCTGTCACAATAATCAAGCTATCAAGTAGGTCAACAGTATCCATCTTCTACTTATGACCAAATATCAAGCACGAACCTACCATGCGTCTTCATCTGATCCACTTGAGCAACAGCTTTTGATTTGCAATCCTTATCACCAGCATAGTGATGCTCTGCCAACAAATTCACTATGGTTTCTTGCACATCTCTTCCCATGGCATTTCCATCTCCACATATGTATACACTTGCCTCCTTCTTCATGATCATCTCAACCAGGCGTTTACCAACTGCGGCATCCTCCTGCATGAGAGTTTGGACATACATCTTCTTCTTCCCTTCATCTCTTGAGAAAGCAGCGTAGAGATTGGTCACTATTCCATCCTTCTTAAAATCCTCTAACTCCTTCCGGTACAAGTAATCATGCTCTTCATTTCTACATCCAAAGAACAAATCAATATCCCCAAGTTGTTGATGCTTGCTGACATAATCCAATGCCGGATTCAGCCCCTTCACATCGCCTTTACTTAAAGCCAAATCGTCGGGTTCCAATTCATACCCACCTCGCCATGTACCTTCAGAAGTCATTTCGGCAGATTGCAGTGAGTCCAATGATGCCAACTGGGCAGCGCGATGGGATAGAAAGCCGATGAAGGGTGCAATGCCCGTTCCAGGCCCAATTAAGATTAGTGGAGTGGATTGAGAAGACGGGAGCCGGAATTCGTGTGTTGGCTTTGGGAAGATCTGCAGTATTGGTCTGTTGGATGATGATGATGCGTGGTTGCTGAGGAAGGGTGAGCATACAGTCTCCATTCTACCTGTGGCCAATCCGCCCATCCTCCTGCCACTGTTGGCATCCTCTGCCAATGAGGGTGTGAGGTAGTCAACCACAGAGAAAGCCACCTTCAAATAAAACTCTCTATCTCCATTGGGTTGCTGCTGACCGGCCAATGGGCTCGAGCATACTGAGTAGTACCTCGGAGGAATCGCCGGAAGACATCCCAGCAGTCCCTCCAAACTTATTGACTGACAGGATGGAAATTCCTTCAATATATCCACAATTGTTCTATGTTGATCTTCCACATATTTCTGGAATAAATCTTCCTTTCCATTACTGCTCAACATTCGCATTGCTCGCTCTTCCTCTGGATCAGTGGCAAACATGCTCAGCAAAAATAATCGCTTCTTCTTCATGGGCGAACACAAATCAATGGTAGTTTTGATGGCCTCCTCCACGGTAATGGGATGGGCTGCATCGACACTGATCTTTTGTGAAGGCATAATGCCATGGGTGCGCTCCAGCATGTTAAGGATGAAGGAAGTTGATTGAGGAGAATTTGGCACAATAAGACCAACAGAGTCACCTGGTTCATATTCCAATGTAAAGTCATCAGGAAGAGATAATGTCATTTCCATAACGCGTTTGCCATTCTTGTCATATTGCAATTGCGGCTGGTCGCCCGATAGCGGAAAATGCTCCTGGTACAACTTCATAGCCTTGACAATCTCCTCGTCTCCGCCCTCTTTTAATACCTCCTTCGCAACGGTCTTCGCACACAGCACATCCGTATTCGTCAAATATCTAGCATCCAATACCTTGCTCTCGTATGGATTCGTGGCAGTATAGAGAAATCCGGAAGAGCCGGAGGAGACGGTCATGTTGTCCGCTAGAGAATCGCCTCGCGAACGACGACGCGTTTCCTCCGTGATGAGCTCGCAGGAGGATAGACGGCTCACCATCTTCGGGAGGGATGTGTGTTCGACTGTGGGAATCGGAGCGTCGCCAGTGAGAGCGAGGAGTTTGCGAATGGTGGATACTCCGGCGGAGGATGGCTGGAAATTGGCCAGTGTCACAGTTTCTTCGACCTCCATCTTCTTCTCTTCCATAGATGAGGATGAAGACTCCTTTAGCTTCTTCGGCACTGCTGCCGTAGTCGGTGCAGCAGCAGCGGCTGGCTCCACCTTGGTAGTCTTTACACCCACGCTCACAGCCTGCTCTCCCTTGCAAACATCGGCCAACTTGCCAATCACACTGGCAACCCAAGGCTCGACAGTCTGCTCCAACCCAACGGCCTCGTCGGCATAAGCGGCCTTCATGGCCCTAGTCCCACCCAGATCGCTTAGGCGTTTGTCAATGGCCTTTCCCATGGCATTGAATACATCATAGTTGGTATCGCCCAGCCCTAACACGGCATAGGCGCAGTGCTGAAAAGTAGTCGGCCCGGTAGTCTTCCTCTTCATCCATCGAAAGAACCTATCGGCATTCTCCGGAGCATCGGCATTGCCCGTGGTGCTGCAAACTATAATCACGCCGTGCTTGACGCTCGCATTCTCGTGCGGCTGCTTCGTCCAAGAGTCGAGACATTTCTTTTTGTAGGCATTCAGTTCGCAGCAGAGGACGGAGGAGAAGTATCCTGCAAAGGACGGGTTTGTCAGGTGGGATTCGTAGCTTGCGGCGAGGTCTTTGGCGATGTGTTCGGCATTTCCCGTGGCGGAGCCGTAGAGAACGTAGAGCGGAGTGGGCGATTCGGTCGGCGGTGCGGCTAATGCCGCAGTGGGTGTTGTTGTTGTTGTCGCGCTTGTAGATGGAGGAGCATCAATTTTCTTTTCCACCGGCGCATCCGTTTCTTCCGCCTCCATCTTTTTTTCTTCGGCCGGCGAAGGATCTTTGACCCTCTTCGGCGCTGCGACCGCCTTCGCCGCCGTCTCTCCCTTGCAAACCGCCGCCACCTTGCTAATAACGCTCCCGACCCAAGGCTCCACCGTCTGCTCCAATCCGACGGCTTCGTCGCACCACACGCCCTTCGCGGCCCTGGTCCCGCCCAATTCGACGAGTTTCCTGTCGATCTGCTTCCCCGTCGCGCAAAACACGTCGTAGTTGGTGTCCCCCAGCCCCAACACCGCGTAGGCGCAGTGTTCGAACGGCTGCAGGGGTTCGGTGGCCTTGCGCTTCATCCATCGAACGAACCTGTCGGCGTTCTCGGGAGCGTCGGCATTGCCCGTGGTGCTGCATACCATAATCACTCCGTGCTTGACATTGGGATTGACGTGGGGTCGCTCCGTCCACGTGGGCAGGCCCTTCTTTCTAAATCCGTTGAGGTCGCAGCACACGACCGATGTGAAGTAGGAGAGGAACGACGGGTTTTGGAGGTAGAGTTCGTAGGTCGCCGCGAGGTCCTTGGCGATGTGTTCGGCGTTTCCGGTAGCCGATCCGTAAAGGATGTAAAGCGGCGTGGGCGACTTGTCCGGCAGGGGCACGTTGGAGGCGGGTGCCGAGGGGATTGTTTCTGCAGCAGTTTCTGTTGTTGCATTCGTCGATTTAGGAACCTCTACCTTCTTCTCCTCGGACACCGCAAGCTTCTCCAACTTCTCCTCGACTCCTTTATCTTCCTTCTTCTCCTCGCCGTCCTCCGCCTTGCAAGCCTTCTCCAACCCCCCCAAAACGGTCTCCAGCCACGGCTCCACCGTCCCCTCCAACCCCGTGCCCTCGTCCGCGCACGCCGTCGGCACGCCCCTCGTCGCGCCCCAGTCGCTCAACCTCTTATCGATGACCCTGCCGGTTTCGCAGAATTGATCGTAGTTCGTGTCCCCCAAGGCGAGGACGGCGTAGGCGACGTGTTCGAGGGGCTTCGCCCCGTCGGAGAGGGCGGGATTGAGGTCGGTCAGTGCGGCGGGAGGGGCCTTCTTTAGGAAGCGGACGAAGCGGCCGGCGTTTTCGGGGGGTTCCCCGTTTCCGGTGGTGGAGGTGACGACGATGAGGGCATGCTTCTTCGCGCCGTCTTCCGAGGAAGAGGAAGGGGATGGCGATGGCGGATTGACCCACCCTTCCATGACCTTTTTTCGCTTAAAGTGGTTGAGCTCCATGACGTCGGCGGATGCAAAGAAGGCGGTGGGCGGAACGCATTTGGATTCGTTGATGGAGTTGGCGAGGTCTTTGGCAATGTGCTCGGCGTTGCCGGTGGCGGAGCCGTAAAGGATCGTTACCTTCATCTTCTTCGCAGGGCTCTTCTTCGTGGAGCTTTTCGATTGTATTGTCGATTATCGCGTCGTGTTCGTGCAATTCGAGGGTGGTGGCAATAATTTTGTAAGCAGCGCACGGTCGGTCGTTCGTCGGCCAGTGGCTAGTAGGGGAGTTAGTTCGGAATAAAAGGCAACAACTAACCTGGGCGGGCGGGGCTGGTTGCTTGGGCTTGGGAAGCAAAATGCACGGCTACTGCATGAACAAAGGGCTGGGAATGATCGTCGTCATGCACGCATGGTCGCAAAGACGAAAAATGAAAACGGCTCCCAGCTGAAGAAATGGAGCGTGCTTCGTTGATAGGGTTTAACAAAAATACATATAATAGAGAAGAACTTGTCCATCTTTTAGTTGCTCATCTTGCTTCCCTCTCATACCCACAACTACCATTACTTTATTAGAAGCTAGATACCAGCTTGATACCGAGAGTACCACCAATACCACGGATACTCATGATAATAAATTTAAGTATTGCTATCTCGCTCATGGTATCTTTTGCATTTTTCCAGGGGAGGAAGAGACACGCAATCTATCGTGTATCGTAGCACGAATGAAGCAGCCGCTGTCGTGCGTGTCTCCCGCTATTATTCTACTGATTCCCCTGCAACAATGTAATTTGTCACATGCGCCATCCACCCAAAAAAATCTTCACGCCAAAGAACATCAACAACCGAAACCATATTATTGATATTGGCAATTAATGGCCAGCAAATAATGACGATGCATTCTAATTCTACGCCTACCATACGATATTGGTTTGATGCTCCTGCCTACCAGCCATACCTATGCATCATTCAGCAAGGCCTTCGTCTCCGCAATAATAATGGGATGCCATGTCCTTCCCGAGCAATAGATTACCCTACAGCAATCTCAAAGCCCTCCTGTCAGTAGCAGCAGTTGCCGCCGTCCTGTCATTCATGCTTCCATCGTCTTTGGCATTTTCGTCGTCGTCCAAAAAATTGCTTCATCGCTACGCACGCGCTGCCGGCCATCATCGCCGTTCTTCTTCGTCATTATTTGCCGTCGGGAGAGAATCTTGCGGGCAATTATCCTCTTTGGATTATTCCATCGGGAAAAGGCGGAGCGGTCGGAGCCATCGTTATCGATCCGCCTCTACTAAAACTAAACCGTTCATTCGCACAACAACGAGCAGCTCATTGTTCATGAGCGACGACAAAATTATCATGGCGACTCCAGCACCAGAAAAGAGACCTAAATTATTGGATGATGATGCTCCAATAGAAGATGACGAAAGCATCCAAGGCGACGAAGATGCAATCGTCGATCAAATCCTACAGCAGAGCAATAATAGACCGCCAACCCCGCCGCCCGCCGAATTCCGCTCCGACTACCAAGACATCACCAACAAATTCACCACCGCCGACACCCAATAGGATCATCAACCACGCCACGATCCCCCCGGGGGGGTTCACCCGCGAGCACATCGACGCGACGTTTTCGGAAGCGGAGATACGGCGATTGAAATTGCGGCCGGAGGACGTGACGGTGCCGATCGCGTTGAGACTCCTGTTTCCGGACGCGTTCGGGACGCTGACCAGGGCCAGGAAGGAGAGTCGGAGGAATAAGATTTTGTTGTACAAGGGGGAGTTGTTGGGCGCGGACGAGGGGGTATTCGATAGGGAGAAGTTGGTGAAGGGGAGGGTTGGCGATCGCGTGTAAGTTGATTTTGTTGCATGTGAATGTAGCGTGAGGCACTGCTTACTCGTATTGAGTAATAGCATTTATGCTTTTATTTTTCGAGACAACAACTTTCTTCAAATTATTGGCTTGATATCTCTCATCGTTATATCCGTATATAACTTCTTCTCGCACAATGGAATGAAATGAAAATAATGCAGTATGCCGGGGGATACATTGGCAATACAAACGCGAACGTCGCATAATTATGGAGAAGTCAAAAATCATCACGATGAACCGCCGTTTCATCTGCCGGTCGTTTTGGAAGATGATCATTTTGCCATTGTCAATAAGCCGGAGGGCATTGTCACATATAGCCACAAGCACGGTAAGTTGCGTATTTCTTTTGTCAATATTTCCATCGAATTGCACAAAAAAAGATCTACCCAAATCGCTGACAAACGCGTTCAAACCTTTTCGTTGCGAGAACAGGAGGATTCGGTCGACACAACGTATACTCCTGCCTACCCTGGGCATTAACCCCCCCAACTCCTGGCGTCATTAGCGTAATGCGTCGTCCCTGTCCGGTCCACAGAATCGATAGGGGCACCAGCGGCTTGTTGGTGTGTGCGAAGACGAAGCCGGCGATGGTGGATTTGGGGCGGCAGTTTAAGGAGCGGAAGATTAAGAAGACTTGTGAGTTTTATTGCCCCGTGATGTGTTTGATTGATTGTGTTATCGTGATTTTAGTCAGCTTGAAATATTATGGCACTTGGAGTCTGACTGCTGCTTTTTATAATGCTTTGAATGATAGACACTGCCATCGTCAACGGCAATATCAAGGAGCCAAAAGAATCATCCATATCGCCGCAAGAAGCCGTCAAGCTAGGAATATGCATCGGCGACGGCGTAGAATCGGATTGGCAATTAATCGATGAAGAAATAGAAGGTCAAACGGCAGTCACGATATGGAGAACATTGAAGCAATGGCCGTTGTACAATGCGAGGATGAATACCGTGAGCTTGGTGGAGTTAAAGCCAAAGACTGGGAGGTATCATCAATTGCGTCGGCACATGGTGAGTTTGCATGTTTCTCGTGATTTGCTTGTTTTGCAATCGCGGGTTTCGCTAATGAAGATGGGTATTTGCTTTTAGGCTTGGGAAAGCAAGTGCCCGCTCTTGGGAGATAAAAGTTACGACGGTGGAGGACTAGCCAAGACATTGAGAGGTGAGGGGTTTTATCTTTGCAGCAATAGAGTGACGCTGGAGCATCGATACTACAATACACCTCAGGGTAGGAAGGCGTGGGATGCAAAGAAGGATACCTTGCTGGGGGAGACGAGTGATGGAAAAATTAAGATAGAGGAAGATAGCGATGGCACCATTTTGTTGCATTGTCAGATTGATTTGCCTGCCAAGTTTAGTGATGATTTGGCTGCAACGTTTAGCGAGCATGGCGAGACCAAGGAGAAAGTGAGTGATGATTTTACTTTCAAGTTTAGCGAGACTGAAGAGAAAGCAAGTGATGATTTGACCACAAAGATTAGTGAGGTCGAAGAGGAAGCAAAATAGATAATCTCAGTAAGAGCGATTGAGGTTATTTTTATGTCCAATGTGTTGCTACTTCATGGTCAAAAGGAGCTCTGTGTTGCATCAAGGGAATTCCCTTGGTTGCATGAAAACCGGCCTAACATGCAACATTCCAATTCGTTAATGTAGAATACTTTCAACGCAAGACCCCAGCATCATTGAATACTACGGCGCCGGAGCAGCGCACATAGCAGCAGCAGTAGTCGCGCAGGTTGCCATACACACCCCTTGCGCCACCGAACAACCCCCGGCAGCAATTACGCCTCCAATACCGGCGGTAGCGCCCGCAACCAATCCAGCGCCAGTCATGCAAGTGCACCAACCGGCATTGCAGGCGGTCTGGCATGTTCCGTAATAAAGCATTCCGACACCATGCTGGTGTGAGTCTCCCCATTATGGGTACGTGGTCTCATGGACCGGATGGGGGGGTTGGTGTAATGGCCCCACTCATGAGGACGTGGTCTGATCCGATTTGATGTGAGGGTCTGAATGACGATCGCGATGTCATTGGCTTTTTTCCGTTTGCACATTTTGGATCTTGGATCCTACGTATAGGAACACGTAGGCATTTGGTACAAACAAGTTGCCATGTGCAACCTGATGGGGGTTGATGTAATGACCCCACCCATGAGGACATGGTCGGATCCAATTTGGTGTAAAGGTGCACTCATGGGGACATGGTCTGATGTGAGGCAAGTATGCATGTAGTGCATGTCTCCTCATCATGGGTACATGGTCTGATGTGAGTCATAATGTTCAATGAATAAAATTCGATGGTTGGGAGGAAAAACACGGTGCGTCTGGCCTTGTCTCATGGATGGCTAGTGCATATGTCCACATCATGGGTACATGTTCTGATTGACCTGGAGCGGGGGCTGATGTAAGGGCCCACACCATGAGAACATGTTCTGATGGGCATGAATAAGTGATGAACGGAAGTAAAGGCCAAAAAGGGCGGCCAAAAAGGGCTATCTTATACCAGTATTAGTTCCAACGCATGGACAGTTTCTCGGAAACAGGAAGCTTCAATAGCAAAAGGGCATAATAAAAGGGCTCCACATAGTTAGTCCGGGGGGAGTCACGAGGGTTTTAGTACCCGTATCTTGAAGGGTATAGAAACCCGCGGGTAAATAAAGATCCGCCCTCTATCTAGCCTATCTACACTACAGATAGAGATGATAGAGATAGTATAGAGATGATGGTAGAATTGTTTTTAGCAGTCCCGGGTCCCGGATCATCAATTGTTATGTTCTAATCGTAGTTTGGCAAGCAAGATAAGAAAATCATTATTTAGAACTGATTAGAATGTGTGCATTGCGTCACTTCAACGGTTCATGAATGATATTCATCTAAGAACGATGAGTCTTGGAACTGTCTAAAATAGCCTATTCCGTCGCTGTACCCATTGCATTCTCATGATAAAAACGAGCCCAAAAAATCTCATCGCGGCCGGCAAAGCAGTAGATATTATCTAGGAGTAGCATGCAGGTAGGTGGCAACCGGCATCATATCGTATTTATTGTGTACCGAAACAACAACATGACCATGACCGACCGACCATGACCATTGCAAAAGCTCGTTACTATCGTATCGCCGCCGCACGCACCGCACCTACATACTCATTCTAATTCCGCGTCGATCCATATCGGACTCTCCAACAGCCAGCTAGACCTCTCCACTGTGACAGGCAACGAAAACCCCAAGAAAAAGCCATCCAGCAGCAACAGAGGCGCATTGCCACCTACCTACCCCCCAAACCCACCATGCCGCGCGGAGACGATTCTCGAAGCTCCCGAGGCGAACGCCGCTCCGCCGCCGCCGGAGGAGGAAGCCGCGCCGGCAAAAACAGCAGCAGCCGCTACTCCGATCGCTCCATCGCCTCCTCCTCCGCCAGCACCTCCCGCGAATCCCACCGCACCGACGCCAGCGCCCCCGTCGACCCGTCCAAGCCCGCGTGGTGGAACGAGCAAAAGAAGCAAGAGCGTCGCCAAGCCGAAAATGCCCGCAAGGACGAATTGCGTCTGCAGAACGAGCGGAAGAAGATGGAGGCGGGGAACATCGCCGCGTACGGACGGTCGTCGTCGAGGGGGGGAGGGAGGGAGATGATTAGCGATGTTAGGGTGGGTGCGAGGCAGGAGGGCGGCGGGGGGCGGGAGGATCGCTATAAGGATCGGGGCGGGGCGGGCGCGTTTCAGTATAGCGATGATGAGAAGGATGGAGATGCCGCCGCGGAGAAGCAGCAGAAGATGAATATGGATATGATGGATATGCACGATGATCGGCTTGGGAAGAAGACTACGGCGGATGAGGAGTTGCAGGGGAGGAGTATTTGGGATTTGGGTGAGTATTATTGCTTGCGCTTCCTTGAGTTACTTTTGTGGGAGATCTCGAGACCTTCATTATTTTTCCCTTTTGCTCACATGATAATATTATGTGTTCAAACTAATTTTCTTCGCCCTGACAACAGTCGATCGAGGAACCCTAATGGTAGGATGCTGCCTAATCCTCATCGTCATCATCGCCGTCACCATCCCCGTGGCCCTCATCTCCGAAGACGAACCCTACGTCGCGCCCCCCGAACCCGACAAGCCCTCCGCCTCCCCCACCCGCGCGCGAGACCTCGACAAGGACGCCATCGGCGAACGCCTCGCCAAAATCACCCCGGGAGGCATGGACACGCTATTGGATCCCGCCACGGCGCATTATCGCGCGTGGATGTGGATGGTGTACGAGGACGGAATGGAGCTGGGCGCGGCCAAGGATCACTTGCATCAGAGGTTCGTTTTGATGGTGATTTACTTTATTTCGGGGCCGTGGACTCCCGTGGAGGGGAGGTTGGAATGGGGGAGTCCGGTGCACGAGTGCGAATGGGAGGGGATATTTTGCAAGGAAGTGGAGGAATTGGAACAGCAGTTGGAGGGCAGGATCGAGGAACTCTTGGAGGTGGGCAGGGAGGATGGGATCAAGATCGATGTTCCCCAGAGGATTGCCAACAAGCTTCACCTGCGCCAGAGATTGGTTTCTGGAGAAGTGCCGGCCGAGTTTTCGTTGCTGTACTATCTTCAACATCTCGATTTGGAAAATAACAAGTTGATCGGAGCCCTTCCCACTCCGTTGTACAAGCTGTTCAATCTTCAAACTCTATTCTTGGAGCAGAACGAATTGACCAACGTCGAGGCCATTGGGGAATACCGTCACCTCGAGCATTTGGCCCTATCAAAGAATAACTTCCAAGGCCCTCTCCCCGAATCATTCAGGTCTCTAAAGAAGCTCAAAACTCTCTACCTGCACACCAACGGCTTCACCGGCCAAGTGTTCGACATCCTCAAGGACTTTGAAGCCATGGAACTACTGGACATTGCCAACAACCAATTCACCGGCACCCTCCCCGCCGAGCTCGGCAACATGAAGAATCTAACCTCCGTCTTCGTGGGTCACAACAAGTTCAATGGCGAAATCCCCAAAGAATTGGCCATGGCCAAGAATCTAAAACAATTTCAATGCGATGGCTCCCACGACATTATCGGGACCATCCCCTCGTTCTTTGGTCAGTTGCAGCATTTGGAATTCCTCAAGTTGGACACGTGTGCGTTTGAGGGGGGGTTGCCCAATTCCCTGGGGAATTTGAAAAAGTTGCGGTTTTTGGATGTTAACTCGAATGAATTGGAGGGTAAGATTCCGAGTCAGTTGGGCAAGGCTACGGCGCTTGTCACGTTGGGACTGGCGAATAATGGCTTTGATGGGGACGTTCCGAGTGAGCTTGGTAATTTGGTGAATTTGGGTAAGTAGTGCTGATATATTGGTCATGTATTGCAATTGTGGTGGAGTTTGCTAACCCATTATTTCCATCATTGTACGCCCACCCATACTATGAAATACGCATGACAATACCCACAAAATAGAGAAAATGTATCTCCAAAATACTGACCTCTCCGGAATCATGCCTGATCAGATTTGCGCCCTACGAGATCGTGGCAACGAAACTGTTCTTGAAATCCTTTTCGTACCTTGTGACGTTGAGTGTGAAGAGCAGTGTTGTACCAATTGCTCGTAAGAAAGATGGGAGTGCACAATTTTCATCTGTGGTGGAAGGTAAATGATATCTGCCAAGCAAAGTTGTTTGGGAACTGTACATTATTTAGGTATATAACAATCATGTGGGGATGATGAGAATTCATAATGAGTACTTTTTGGTGTTTTGCATGCTGGGAAAGTTTTTCTCTCAAATCTGTGATGCAAAAAGAACACAATGCTGTGCAGTACGAGAGAATGAATGTAATATTTAGTCAAAGGATAACTACATCATCATACTAGAGTGATGCATGCAGTACAGAGATCATGCCTGTTGCATTTTGGTTGCATAGGAACAGTATCGATCTTTGACTGACGCATAATTGTAAGCCTTTGGCCATTATTTGTGTGATGCAGGAAGAAGACAATTCCACAGAGTAAGAGAGAATGAGCCTAGGATGTAGTGAATGCAAGAATGATACAAGAACAAGATCATGTCTGATGCATTTTGGTTGCATCGGAACAGTATCAATTGTTGACTATCGCATAATCGCAAGCCTTTGAATCACTGCGTCTATTAAAGAAAGTTGCAGCTATGCACAGTCTTTATTATGTCTGCAGTGCCATGCCACTTGAAATTTCTGCCACAAGATCCTCTACAGCAATATGACCCATCCCACTAACCATCGGATTATCTGCCTTTCGTAAAGTGGCCATGGCAAGAATTGTCAAGCGAGGCACGCCATTCCATACCACTTCGCCAGGATAATGTCCGTGTTTCACCTTATATTTCTTTGCTTCTTCAGATGATGCCACCCATTCCGATGGGGGGTAGGTAGTATGGTCGGCATTCCTTCTTGTGGGCTGATTGTTTATCTCTGTAATGAGAGGCTTGGCAGTTTCTTGAACAGTACCATACAGAACGGCAGCGGCTGCATCGCAAATCGGCGTGCGCATCACAGCCAGGATTATAACACTTGCGTTCTTCCACCGGATGGGACGGAAGGTTTCTACTAATCAGCATATCTTCCATTTTCAACTGAGCTGCGGATTTGATGCGTCCCCGAAACGGAGCGCCGTCGCATCTGCCCATGTAACAGGCTATTTTCCCACTACGACCGCACACATCGGCGTACGGCATGCCAAAGTTTGAATTCTCACAGCGGCACGAGCCCCGCTTGAGGTTGTGATGCAAACGCATATCGCTGCAGGTGATCGAGATCGGATTCAGATTGGTCTCAAGGGGAGGGAGGTACGGCATCGTGGGATGCAGTTGACGCTTCATCTCGGATTGGCAAGATCCACAGAAGCATGGTCGGCCGTTACCTGAGCATCTTGTGCATGCATGGCACTGGCAGTCATCGCACACTGTGTAGCCGCAGTCGGGGCAGGCGAATAGCTCCCCCTCCTCGCAGTCATATTCGTCTGGGCCGAGTTGGTAGGCATCACAATAACTCATCATCAAATGAGCTTGCTCGATCGACCTTGGCACAGCTTGGCACTTGGCACAGCTTGGCACCTTGCTGAATAAATAATAAAGCTCGAACACGATCAAGTCTAAAGACTTTACTAAAGACTGGACCTTGGTTCTTATTTGACTCTGTGCCATGTAGAGTTGGATACA
>JALLAS010000413.1:0-13514 GCA_036939415.1 Detonula confervacea | reverse complement strand
AGCGCCAATTTACCCAGTAGTTATGCCTAGAGCGTAAGTACTTGAAATAAATTAAGAGGAACACCTACCTACAGCAAGAATATCATTAATTGCATCTTTCGCCGTTCTCCTATCTCCCTTTCAACAACCCAGCAGAACCCAGCCATCTCCTGGATCAGTGCCCTGAATGGTGTTGTCAAGACATGCGAAGGCGACCGGCTTGATCCACAAGGCCCACACTGCGGATGCTAATGAATCGTGCTTGCACGCATTCCTTCGCTCCCGTGGCTCGTTACTAAAGCTAACCATCTTGCTCTTTGTGATTACGCAAGTATGGTTCAAGATGAGCCATAATGTTGCTCCAAGGTTGGTGGGCAATGAGAGCCAAGCTGACAATAACGTATCATTAGAAGCAGCCCAGAAATCATTGGATACGCTCATACAACTCTACAATACGAAGTGCAATGGAACGGACGTCGATCCACCCAAGTGGTGGAAGTATCACTACGAATGCCCAAAAGATACATTCTACACGTTCCTTCCAACCAACGATCACTCCGTCATTATGGGAGATATGACCCCCTCTAAAAATAGTCCATATATTCCGAGAGTTGAACTGGGAAACGTCAACTGGTACGGCCAAAAGCTCGATTTCTACGTCTCCCAATTATTCTTTCTCCACCCCGCACCCAAGTTAAACGGTAGGTTCCTCGAAATCGGCGCCTACACCGGATTGGAATTCACTAACACGCTTTTCTTCGAGCATTATTTGGGGTGGACGGGATGGCTGTTCGAGCCAACCACGTGTTATGATTTGGTGAAGGCAAATCGACCGAGGGCCACGGTTTTTCAGCATGGATTGTGTCCCAATGCCACCGAAATGGAATTTGAAGCGTTTGGCAACACTTGCAAATCTCATAAAGCGAAGTGCACCCCACTGACCGATGTGGAGGACGATAGTTGGTTGCAAGGATTCGACTTCGTTTCGATAGACGTCGAGGGTAACGAAATGGATGTTTTAAAAGCAATCGATCTTACGAAAGTGCCTGTGAAGGTGTTCGTCATAGAGTGGCGCGAAAAACAAGTTGATTCGAGAAAAGAATACCTGTCTCGGTTCGGACATGTCCGACTGACGAATGTGTTGCTCTTTAACCTCAAAAGGGGTGATGAGATCTATTACCGTCCAGATCTTATTCAGCCGTACGTATTTCAGCCTTAATAGAAGTCATAACAAGTCAGACAAGATGGCAACACGTCTAATACTCTAGTACAAGAGCTTTTAATCACTACTTCTAAACAGAGTCGTGTGCTGTGCACAACACAGCACTTCTTGTTGCAACAGAATCCAACAGAATGGCTTCGTTTGATTTTATGTGTGTACCAACTCTCAAAGTTATTCAACTACAATACCAAAACGTATTATTCTAATACACTCCTGTTAGAAGGGAGACTTGATGAATTCTATCACCCGTCAAAGTGTCCACAAGAGTGATGTAGACAGTATTGTACCAGTAGCCAATGTACACGTATCGAGGCGATTTTAGATACATCTTCCAGTAATATTACTTGACTATATTATTTGCACATCTTGCAATGCCCTCTACGCTGATGACCGTGACAAGTCTCATACTGGCATCTTCGCCCAACACGTCAAGGGCAGAACAGATCTTTCAGGTGACCAAGAAGATATTCGTTGGCATGCTATTTTTGTAAAGGGAGACTGATTTTGACGTGAGTTGTGGTTTTCACAGTGATAACATGGGGATCATGTTGAAAAACAATTCTCCTGATAGAGCTATGGCGTTGGAAATACCCGACTTTCACACATGTTACTTAACAACAGTGTGAATGTTTCTTTCATTTCATTTCCCTCGGAAATATTGTAAGGACTCATAGCTTTCCTCCATACCTTGCAAAAACTGCCTCTTTGTTATCACATTGTCCATGGGGATCTAAATATCCTTTAGGACAGGGCTTACATTGACTTGTTGATGCCAACCCTTTATCAATGCCGTAAAACTTGACCTTAACTGTATTTAGGTCTGAGCATTGCCCGGAACATTCTCGAGTGGTAAGTCCTGCAGTATCTCCGTACGTCCCTCTCGGACAGGGCTTACAATCTGTTACGAATTTCCCTCCTGTTTTATCTATGCACGATTGCAAAGAATCCAGGACTGTGAACTTGCTGTGAACATAAATGATGCAGACGAGATCGATCTCAAAGTAATAAATACAATTGCATACCGAGATATGTTCCAAGAGGACAAGCTCCAGTGCATCTGGAAGAATGCAGGTCGATACTGGAACCATATCTGCCAGGCGGACATGGTATGCACCCATCTTGTCGCAGTCCACGACTGTGATCTCGATAAGTGCCAAGCTATGCGCAATATTGATTATAAGCAAACAATGATGAGATCACATTTTCAGCGGCACGTGGTGATTGTTGGAATTGCTTACTGGACAGGCTAAAGTTGGAACTATGCCATTTTCATAGGCAGCGATTTCATCAGCCGTCGCGTACCAGTACCAGTAGGGCATTGCTGCCTCCGACAAGTATGCTCTCATCAGGAATAAAATGGAAACGTTTGATAAGTGCTTCATTTCCCACAAACGCAATGCTTTGCTTGCCAGTTCACACTTTGATACTAAGTACAGGTGATACTACCGTTCGCACTAAGGTGGCCACTCTTGCCCAATCCTCAATTATTTCTCAAGGGTGTATCCTTTGTAGCTGCACGATCATCCATGGGCGATTGTTGCAATTTTTATTTGTACATTTTAACATTAAAACACAAGAATTGAGCTTCAGCTGAACCATACGCCCATACCCAGCCCATACCTACTGGATGGATTGTGAC
Organism: Detonula confervacea; assembly: GCA_036939415.1. Taxonomy (NCBI): domain Eukaryota; phylum Bacillariophyta; class Thalassiosirophyceae; order Thalassiosirales; family Thalassiosiraceae; genus Detonula; species Detonula confervacea. The sequence continues at coordinate 10,674 of JALLAS010000413.1, read as the reverse complement.
ATATGTATGGCATGTACAATCAGCCTAGTAAAGGAGTGCCCATTGCATTCCCTTCTTCCAAATCATCGCCATCCATAATCAACTCCCCGCCAGCATATGCTGCAGATTCTCCTCGTTCCACAAGCGTCCGCAGCTTCTCCATGCTTGAGATGGTCTGTTGCATATAACTCGCCAAATCTGGCTGGTACAATTGAAAACATAGCACCCACTCAAGGAATCCAAGTAAAAATCGCAAAATTGAATAGATACAGCAATTCCTTCTTGCCCCATTGAAGCCTTCCTTGTCACCTCTTTGTAATCGTACCTCATCTGAAATGATGACTCTTCGTCTTTCGCCATTTGCAATGCCACTTTCCTTGTCGCTCATTCGAATGGTGTAAGTGTGATATGCCATCGTACCATGGAAACCATCAGGGTAGGGGCCCAAAGTCATTCCAATCCTTCCACAGCTACGTTCTACAAATATCATGGAGCGGATTCTTGCAGGGAAACCAAACATGGATCGAATAACAACACTAATTGCACGTAAACATCCATATACCCGCGAGTCAGATGGTATCGACAAAGGAGGAGACGAAATTTCAACCCATTGGCCATCGTATTGTCGACTTGCGTCACCACCTTCCAATGAATTGGATGGCGATGATCGAGGATATACTGTGCCATTGCCACTCCCATCCTTGAAAGTTGCATCAAATACAGCTGGCACTGGATCAAACCATAGATGCAGTAACTCTATATTTGCCATGATATCCATGACATCTCTAGTTTCTAATATGGAATTGTTGGCATCCGATGGAAAAATATCAATCTCAACAACATATTTGTCATGTCGTATTCTAGTTGCACGCACTGGTGTGCGCTGTGATAGTAGCGTTGCTGTAGCTTCAGATTGTGTTGGTTCTGTCCGCCTATTGGAAGACGAGAAAGGATTTCGTTGCCATAAAAAGTGCCCCAGTACACTCGAAGCATTTGTTCTAGTTTCCTCATTTGCCCCTTCATCTTCGATCCCAAGTGGGGTGTTCGATTCACTATGATCATCAGCTTCTTGCAAGAGTTGCTCAAAGTCTAGTGATGCATTTCCGTCATCAGGAAGGGAGTTAAATTCCACGCGTGCTGCCGCAGCCTGCACGATTGGATCATTTCGATACATAGATGCGTGAGTGATCTCATTTCGCGCAACCTCTGACGAACTTGAGATCTGGCATCCAGCATTATGGCTATCCAAAGATCCACGTAGCGACTCTTCATACTCTTCTTCTGTAGATTCATCAAGTATGACTATGCCTGCTTCCTCATCTTCTTCGTCATCGTGTTCAGAGTAGGCATCATTGTCTTCCAAATCAGCCAGCCTTCCCTCAACGGGCACACAGTTGGAATTTGTTATTGAATCAGCATCGTTTGCATGCTCAGAGCGTGCATCACCCGAATCACCANTGCATGCTCAGAGCGTGCATCACCCGAATCACCAAGTCTTCCATCTACAGAAACGCATTTGGAATTCGTCATCGATTGCCCATACATCATTATTTGTTCAGCTGGACCTACGGGTGTGCACTCCCCTCCTCCACTCACATCTGAAGGCTGCTTTTGAATTGATGATTGATCAGCATCCATTGATGCATTACTCTTTTCAAAAGAAGGACATTCACCTGGACATGCAAATGGTACTGACTTTGGAGCAATAGTTGGCGCAGCAAACTTGGATGCTGATGGAGTATTGTCTTGCATCATATTCGGAAAAGCTGGTGATGGCTGATACTTGTCGTCGGTTGAGACCTCATTTTTGTTGGACATCATACCATTTCTTTGCAAACTATTCTCACCCATCAAGTTGTTCATAGAATGATGTTTGGTAATATCACCGAGGTGATATGACACAGCTACAGGGCTCATTTTCATTTCATCACTATTATCTAATTGCGAATAGGGCTCTGATTTCCCTAACCATGATGCAGGCAAATTGCCACGATGTGTTTGTGACCCGATAGTACTGCTTGATCTGCATTCTTGTGACGAGCCAGATGGCAGCTGCCCCGTGTCCCGTTGACCCGTATCATGCTCCATGGTTAGCTGATGAATCTCTTTGCTGTTTGCAGATTGAACAATCACTATATTATGACGTCTATCATGGAAATGTTTGAAGGTAGTCGGCTTGGGAATATCGCAAGCCCGTGTAATATTGATGGGTAGCGTAACAGACGCAACTTAGCAGCACTTCTATTCCAGCGATCGCGGCGATGGATTACGTCGTCTCTTTCAGTTTTCTTTGGGGTTACTTTGTCGTTGGTCGAATTCAGCACAGTTGACGTTACTGACGTGCATGCAAAATGGAAACGCAGCAAATTCATGGTGCATGAATCATCTCCTCAGTTCGAAATTAATTCATCGTCCACCATCGAACGCAACTAACACCGGACAGCAACAGCCAGAAGCGAACGGCAGAGTCGCGGGCGGTCTCCTATCGTGTTCTGCTTCACGACAACATCGTCACCATACAAACGCGAGTGGTGGGACGCGCGAGAGAAGCCTTCAGATTCAATCAGAAGTCGCAGAAAGAAGTTCAGCGTAAAAGTGTAACGGTATGGTAACAACACATGAGCGCACGCGCGCAAACGGAAATTCTGTTTTTCCGTTCTGTATTCTTTAGCGAGACCTTGGCGAGACATCGCGTCAAGTCGAAAGTAACGGATGTGTAACACAAAACCACATCTAGATTCCTGCTTCTGCGTAACAATGGGAACAAATAGCCGACAACGACGCGAACGCAACGGTCGACTTCACTCACATCATCGTCACCATGGCGACCATCCTCACTACGGCTACTAGGTACTACTACTGCTGGCTGTGCTGTGCCGCTGTCATATTGTACTCTATTATTCCATAGCATTATTTGACTCGTCTGAAAGCATCGGTATTTGCTTCTGATCTCAGTGACCCCAATTGCCCGCCTTGCCATATCCAATATCCGTAAAAGATCATGTTACAGAAAATAATATCTTCCGTCGTAGTGACCACTGTCATGGTCATACTCCTCTCCTCCACTGCTAGCATCGGCGTCCGTGCCGACAATGGCATCGATGATAAGGGTATCAAACTCACCAAGCGACGTCGTAGACAGCAGCGAAATAAAAAAAAGAGAGACCTAGAAGGTAATAGCGTAATTGACAATTCAGGACGCGATGCTCGCGTTGAGAATGCCATACTTTATCTTGGACCGATCCTACCAATCAACCAAAGAAAATTGGCGGTGAGCAAGGGCGAGTCAGGTCCAGGAGGAGTGAGCGATGTTCTATCTGGACTGAATAAAATGTCAGCACAAACGCGCAAACTAGTTGAGAAGAAACTACCCTACAAATGCGGTGTGATATTCTATGACCAACATATTCCTGGAGAGGGTGGTGATGCACTTAATGATTGGATCAAAAAGTTGGTAAACTCAAACAAGGGCGCAGCCTTTCTTTCAAGCGAGGAGCAAGAATCAAAATACGCATTCGTAACTGAGGTAGAGGAACAAATCGAAAGTGTTGGACCTAAAGATTGGAAGGTCATTCACTCTCACGGTAATGGTTTAGCGCTTGCCACTGATGAAAATTTACTAAATTCATGGCGTGATACTGTGGAGAAGCAGAACTGCCACTTTGTCGCTGCTGCCCTCTTCTCTGATCCTTTGGACCATAGTATCAAATTGACCAAAAGTCTTTTTGCAACTTGCAAGTGCAGCATGGAGAAATTCAAGGATATAATAATGGGGCAAGATGTGGCGGAACAATGGCAAGGTCAGTTGAATTCTTTCCTGTTCAACTATGAACGTCATGGCTCAGAAGTGGAAATGAAAGACAAGGTCAAGAAAGGATTGAAATTGCTGAAGGAACATTTTGAAGTTGTCATGGTGGAAGGTCAAGGCAATTTTGCGGAGGAAATATTACGACTTACAGGATGGAAGCCACGTGGTCAAGTCAAGGAAGCAAGTGTGTCAGATGGCGGCCTTATTTACTCCAAAGATTTGGTCAGTAAATTTGGCAAGATGTCAGTCAAGAATGGGGATGCTGACTTCATTGATGCCGTGAGCCATGTTTATCACAATAGTTTGGATTTTCTCATGATGCAATAAATTAAGTTGTTCATGTTTCATAGGTGCATGCAGCTGCAGTGGCCAAGAACTATTTTACCTTGGCTGATCAGCAATGCTTGACTGCCACGGAATAGTGTGCAAGCGGATGAGATGCCACTTTTGTTAAGCTTATCCATCCAGATCCCACATACCTTACTTTGTTAAACAAATGTCTTTACACCTTATCTCTTGCTTCACTTGTGTAGTGTTGAATGCTAAATTTGACAGTTCCTACCGGCTCAATCCATTTCATGCATCTCTTGTGCCAGTGCTGCATGTTAAATTTGACAATACCAACACTTTCCCGAATGAAAATCGTTGAAGCCCATACATCATCTAGTAATCAGAATCATCAGAATCTTCTTCTAGAATGCCCCCATAGCCAGGGCGGAAAGTGGAGCGATTGGTCAAATCCAACAAGTGAGCCTGACTCGTCCTCATCATACTCGTCGCAGACGACTGCGGAAACCATTGACGTGTGCGATTGGGCCTCTGCCAATTCTCGTCAACATTGCAGAATTGGTTGCAAACATGGCTGTTGAAGAACGAGTCGATTCCCTTCTCACCCAAATCCGTGGGACCATAGGTGCGGCGGCGAGAGCAGACAGCAACATCAGTGAGTTCGAATCGGCACTTGCTTTTGTTGAATCTGTCGTGTTTGTGTCGCCCCTGCAAGTCGCAGACGAGCAACATGCCCCCCGAACGATGATAGGTGTAGTGACTAAACGCCTCCATTGCCTCGCCATGCCAGCCTTCGTCATCAGCAATCCAACCATTGTTCGAAGTGAACTTTGTAAAGTTGCGAATCAACGGCTCCACCAAGTACTTCGTCCCCCCAATCGTATGGACATCCCCTCTTGTTACCAGAATCGTTTCATCACTATCGCAAATTCGATTCCACCCCTCAGCATACTGAATAGCCCTATCTGCAACCTTGAAGTCACTGCTGAAGAAGTCAGACTCCAATCCCCTGTACCGCCCCTTGAAGCACTTGCATATCGCCTCCTGTTGGTTGCGATTCCCCCCGATGTACGTGCCAGCGTAGGCAGTACGGAAGGCTCCCTCGCCCATGACTTCGTCGCGGTGGAGGCGGACGCGGTTAGAGGTGAGGTTTGTTCTGGCGGCAGTTGAATGAGACATGATGATTTCCTGATGTATTGAAGAGAAAGTAAATCTATCTATTACGAGATGAAACAAAAATAAATTCAAATAATAATATTGAAAAATCAACCAAACCCCAATGAAAATCCCACAACACGATACTCTTTCCTCAGAGGATGCCGGTATCCTCACCGATTTCCCCTTTGGATTTGAGTGTGCTGTAGATAGTCGGTCGTTGATTATTTGAGTGACTGGCAAGTTGGATAAGGAAAATCAGAAACTGGACCGCTGGACGCTGGATGACCGCGAGAGAGCGGCAGGCGACAGGCGCGACGTCTTCTAGGTCTTCGCCGTGTCCTCGGCGGACTGAAATGAAATGAAAATGAGAGAGAGACGGCTTCACCTATTACCCACTGCGGACTGGGGCGGCGTGATGGTGGCTTGCCTGTGATCGATTGTATTTGTTGGTGTTGAGCTTCTACTAGGAGTATCGTACCCTCTACTATCGTACCTGTGATCGAAAATAGCAATAATGTGATTGATCCGTGAATTATAAGTACTCTATAATTCTGTTGTATTGCGAATATCTTCGATACCACGTGATTGATCCGTGATTTATATTAATGGTATATTGAGCCGTCGCGTCATCCGTCAACCAAAATCACTCTGTCGTGTCGAACTGTGGTGAACAACTTGCGCATCTCCCGACTAATGTGCACGACGGGGGAATGGGTGAGAAGGGAGGTCCATACGTTCATTGGAGGAGCCCGCTGAGAGCCGATAACTGAAATAATGACAATCTACGACGACGCTACATTTATAAAACGCATTGCCGCCGGTGGCATCGGTTGTAGCTGTGCTGGTTTCCTCACCAATCCTTTGGATGTGATAAAGATAAAAAATCAGCAATACGGAGGTGCGAAGTATGGGAGTCTCTCTGGCACTGCGCGAGTATTACTCAACGAAGAGGGCCTCCGCGGCTTCTACAATACAAGGGAGCAGCAACTACCGTTCTGCGTGAGTTGACATACAGCTCCCTTCGATTTGGGCTGTATGAGCCCATCAAATCTGCGGCTTCGAATTGGACTGGGGAACCGGATGATTCACCAGTCGTCAAATGGGCATCATCATTTACCAGCGGGGCCATTGGTGCTGCAGTTTTCAACCCAGTTGATTTGGTCAAAGTGCGGTTCCAATCGCAGTTGCCGGGTCGGCCAAAACCATACACGTCCATAATAAATGCATTCGCTACAATTTATAGAAAAGAGAGGGGGCTGAGGGGATTGTACAATGGCACATCACCGACAGTGCTTCGTGCAGCTTTCCTGACAAGCGCACAACTTGGCTCGTACGACGTAATCAAAAACAATATTCTGGTGCACAAGCTTGGGCTTGATCACGAGGCTTTGAGGACTCATTTCACAGCTGCTTTCTTTTCATCTTTGATAGCGACAGCTGCAGCCAACCCTGCCGATGTTGTGAAGACACGAGTATTCAACGACCGAAGTTCAGGTGGGTCAGGAGGCAAGGCATTGATGCACCTTCGATCAATAGTGCGCAATGAAGGTTTTAGTGCACTGTTTAAGGGGTGTGTACCGAGTTACTTGCGTATTGGTCTGCATACAATCATAAGCTTTCTCCTTGTTGAGAAAATAAGGCCGCTAATTGGACTGACAACGTACTAGCAAGAGAATAGAGGCACCGTAACATATTATCTCATGATTATGCTAAAGAAGTACCACTGACGTTTCCTTTGTCTTTCTGAGAGGACTGTTCGCCAATGCAACAATTCATCATCATCATGTATGGTGGTGTGATAGGTGCGTGTGCTGTTGCTCGGCAGGCAATCTGCAGGCAATGATATTGTATTTGGAGGCAGAGGAAGTCATGGAGAGGAGGTTGGAGGAGAAAGGAGAGCATAACCAACACCCCCTACGATTTCAAGCCGGTTGTCGCAATCCCTTTATGATATCAAAAATGATCATTATCTAGGTTATGTTTTCCAAAACATTACCTGCTAATTCTAGACCTCATGTTAGTGGGATTATATCGCGTAGCATGTCTCTCGGATCGAGGCTACGTTTTGCCTCTATTTTATTCTATGTTTTTAAGGTATGATAGCGGATATCCTTATGTTTTTAAGTTTTTAAGAACCCCTTATGTTTTCACCGATAAGTATGGTAAGTGAGGAGAATCAAACGCCAGTAAAAAGATCTAAGCGATGATGATACTAAATTCCTGATTTGATAGATAGTTGAAACTCTCGCTGATAAATAAATAGCGATGTCATGCATTGTCGCCAAGATATTTTTCACATTTTTTCACTTTGAGCAAGAGACGTCATTCATAATCATAAGAAAATCACCATGGCGTCCGCCGTGATGAATGGACGCCTCCGCTCCATTCCAAATCAAGGAGGCAGATCCGTTGTTTCCGCCCTTCCGGTGTCCCTGTCCAACAGCACCATCTCCATCTGCTCCATCGAACGACCAGAGACGAAGAAAGATAATGGCCCTGCTGATTCCAATGGTCGAAGCGCTGATGGTGCCGCTGATGCTCATGTGCGTGTTCGTCATCATAATGAAGACGTCGCTGTTATTCACCAGAGCGTTGCTGTGGGTGTTCCCGTGAATGATGTATTATTTCCGGGGGAGGTGGTGGTGGATCATTGCTGGTGGAATATTATACCATCAGTATCATCGTCGTCATCAATATTGGCGGTCCTAGTGAGATGCCATAACGACACTCCGACTTTAAATCATGCCTCGTCTTCCTCCTCGATGGTCCATTTATACATTTACAAAGGCACGCCCGAGTTCGCCATAACTGGCAAGGATGGGAGTCACATCGCTTCGATTCCAACCTCCTACCATGCTACTGCGGTTGCAATGGGCGGGAATGGATCGAAAGGTATACTGGCGATAGCTCGTTCGTCGGGCATGGAACTCCATTCGCTGCAACCCATCATGGAAAATTATTGGAAAGACGAAGTTGTTCGTTCTACTGGGAACTGTGTTCGCGACAGAACGATGGCGGAGACCGACGATGAATCATCGGGAGAAGCAGAACATCAACCTCATACGGTATTAACGCCGATACGAAGGTCGAATCCCCTGCCAACGACGCCGCTTGCGCCCAAATCATTGTCTAAAGCATTCGAAGACGTTTCCCTTCTCGCTTCGCCAAGGTCAATACCAAACCCAACAAAGACACAAACAACAATGCCTACATCTACTCAATTGCACAATCCACCAAAGTTGCACCGCCAATCACATCATCGTAAACCGATCGAAATACTTCCTTCATTTTGCATCCACGCGCTTCATCTATCCTACCCCTATTTATCCATTGCCTCCGGAGATCGAATCGGCGTATGGAATGTCGACTTCGATGTACTTTTTGGCGAGGACGGGGATAACAAATCTGAGGAAATATCAAGCCACCACAAATCGGTGCAGGAAGCTTTATGGGCCGCTACCCTCCCGACTGTCAGTGGCGGCAAGAGCGTTCATAGGCGAGCGACGTCGATGCACATGACTCCTTGCGGAGAAGCGTTGGCATTGTCTTGTTGGGATGGCTCTGCATTTGTGTATGTGACTTGTAGAACTGGCGCTGATATTAACGCTGACTGTTCAGATTCGTTGGTCGGATCGTGGCGGCTTGTTGGCGAAGGAGACTTTGTCAACTCATCGGAATCAACATTTCGTGTACCGCTGTCATGGGAACAGCCTACCATTCAAAATAGCACTGATGGATTATTTCCCACCTTTGTCGCATTGAAGTCGAACACCAGCAGTGCGATTTATGATCGGACGAACCGCCGAGCGGGGAGCTTGGTTATGGCAGTCTCGACTCCAGGATCAGACCAAATTCGATGTTTTGATATCTTTTGTGGAGCTCAATGTCCAGATTTTCAAAAGCCTTCTAGTACCGCTGGTGAAATCCATGGCTTATTGAACGTTCCAAGTTCTCATTCAAATGCTGTTGCCGAATTAGCATGGATTACGGAAAACGATGTCATTTTTCGCCAGCAGTGGCCATCACTTGGTCTGATTGAAGTATTGAATGAAACAGGAATTAATATTGAGAAAACCCAGTCAATAATAGTGCAACGGATGAAGCGACAATCATTGCGATCTCTCATTGCAGAATCAACAACCTCTGGCAACTGTTGCAAAGCTTGGTTGCATTGGCACCAAACCCACAATCATTCCAATTCATCACACAAAACCCCACCGCAGTCTGCGTCGTGGGCGATCCAATTCCAATGGGATGCCGTGGATGAGGCTGTATCGCCAAACATTGCGGTTGGATGCGACAATAATTATGATGATATGAATGCTATTCCTGCTCCATTCTTGACTGAATCGGATGTCGCTGATTTGGTGTATGCAAACAATATACATGAAACCAAATTCAGCAGGAAGTCTCAATCTGTCATCACGTCGGACTTCTTTCTGGTGTTCGTCCCATCCTACGCAATGATTTACGTGTATGCACGAGAACACTTGGCATGGAAAATTATTGACCTTCAAGAAGATGTAGACCATCCGGAAGATGCCGATTCATGTTGTCCTGCAAAAGCAATTATAGTAGGTTCAAAGTGCTATGTGCTACTGTTGGATGAATGCAGAGGGCTCGTTGCTTTGAAGGTCTGGGGCCTTGGTTCGATCTTCAAAGATTCGGCGAAGAAAAATGCACCAAATCATTGCTCCATACCAGTCCAAAATTTCAATTCAATCTTCGGAGTGGATGTGCAGCCAATCAATGGGAATTCTAACTCGTTTGCCGTGCTGTGTCTTGCAAACAAAGAAGAAGATAAGAAGGGCATGTGTATTTGGGAAGTTGCATGTAACGATGGGAAGTGTGTCATTCAATCAGAGCAATTTCTCACAGCATCGTCTACTTTTCCGTTGGATTGTCTGAAATCTACCTCAATTTTTCGGCAATCAAACATCAAAGATGTCTTTCCGCAGCACCAAGATATGACAAATGTTTTTGATCCGGGTAGTGACCAGGGAAAAGATGACCTTGTCTTGCATTTTGAATTTTCAGGCTCGTCTTGGTTGTGCATTCCACGGTCAAATCTATGGCGGCAGCTCTGAGTATATTGTGTTACATGTAACAAGGGTCCACACTGCTCCTTCCAGAAAAAGATGAATTGTAACCCTTTCTAACTCACGGCAACCATTAGCATCAAAAACAGTACCTTTATGTCATTCTACTTCACTGAATTGATAATGGATCAACAGATACTTGGACTATCTTATGATATAGAGTAATCAAAATAAGGCAATGAAGGAAAATGCTAGTAAACTGCTACTCCCTCTGTTCCACAATTATGCAGCATTTTTCGTTCAAACTAGGAACTTAACGGCATTAAGTACCGTTAAAATTTGGTAGACACATCACTAGAAAGCTCTCTTCAAGAGCTTTCTAGTGATACCTGGTTCTCAACA
>JALLAS010000412.1:0-13529 GCA_036939415.1 Detonula confervacea | reverse complement strand
CGCGAGAGGCAGTATACATTCGGATCATCTTAGAGGAGATGGGACACAAACAACCGCCAACTCCTCTCCAAACCGACAATGCAATGGCAGAAGCAGTCACGAATGGAAAAGTCCAACCCAAACGAACAAAGGCTATGGACATGCGATTTCATTGGCTCAGAGATCGAGAATGCCAGCAACAGTTTCGCATTTATTGGCGACCAGGAAAATTGAACTATGCGGACTATTGGACAAAACACCATGCAGCGACGCATCATCGGAATATTCGAAAAGAGTTTTTAACGCCGCATATTGTTCTAGAAATGCTTTGACTGGAGCAATCACGATTTGCAGCAGCAGCTGCATAAAGGTAGATAGGTAGGCTCTCAGGAAGAGCACTTGCGAGGGTGTGATGATAGTACATACGTATGTACTACGTACGTACGATCATGGTCAGGCCGTACTATAGTCAGACCGAGAGCAAGCACCGTCCGATGAGAGATCTGGCGAAGCCAATAGCATCCTTCATAACTACCAGATGACCTAGTAACTACAAGTGACAACCATGTCATCACCTGCTTTGTGAAATCCCCTTTGTGGGGATGACAGGTCGATGGAAATGTGGAATAAGACAGTCTCTCATTTGAGTACCGAAATAAAATCAAAAGACGATCAAAAATGTCTATCAATCATAACTTCAACCTCAGTCATCCGAATAGAATACGACCCCCTACCTAGAGAGAAATCACCATGTCTGTTAGAGCGACAGAGCCTTAGTATTCATATATAGCTCATTATTATTCCTCACCGCCCAGCCGTTGAGCAAATAATCGTCGTAGGGATCTTGGTATGTTTACGAAGCTATCATAGGTAATGGTGTGAGGTAGGGAGGTTTTAGGAAGAAACCGATCATAATTTTGTGTCTCGTATTCCCAGCGAATCAAATGACAATAGGGGTCCTATTACATTATTAGCCCCCCGCCCTCTTTCTTGGGTTTCGATGGATGGAGCAGGCGCAAAATATTTCATGGTAAACTCAATCTGTTGTCGGGCAGATTTGGGGGCTCGAACGGGCGAAGGAACGGATGATATTTCACTCTGATCATGACAGCTATCTTCAGGTAGTTTTATTGATCCCCACTAGCGTGGAATCCCATATGTACGGGATCCAGGCAACGTCGGCGTGCATGGCCAGACGGCGGCAATAGCATCTGCCCATCGGCAGCAATATTAGCTAGCGTAGTATACTCACTTAATCTAGTCCATCTACTTATTACGACCTATGGTTCTCTTCTATAAGTTTGATTGTTACCAAGGACATATATTAGTCCTTAAATCGACCGAGGGACTAATGATAATGACTTTACAAACTATTAACAACTAATGATGACTGTGATAGGCAATTTCCACCTTCGCCATTCTTTGAATTTTGGTATGATTGTGTAGAAATACGATCGGGCAGATAGTAATAGTAATAAGCTGTAGTGCGCCAAAGAAGTTCAGATGCATCCATAGTATGTACATACGTAGGTACCTACCTACCTCAATCCTTTTGCTTAATTTTCCATGGGGCCTGTATTATTGTATGATATGTCCAACAAGATCCCGTAAGAGGTCCTATGTACAATACATAGGTATATACGAAGTAAATTTTGCGAAAGGGAGCTCGCACCAACGACTGAACGGCAATAGAACGGCGGTAGACGGCGGTAAGAACGGCAACTGAACGGCGGTAAGAACGGAGACTGAACGGCGACTAAACGGCGACTGAATGCCGTTCAACGTTCGAGCTCCCGTCCGACATAAACAGCGTTCATGTCACCTAAAGAACTTTTAAAACTTGCCGCCACAGGATCTCAACTTGCCGCATTGAGACATTAGCCACGTGACCATCTTTAGATTTCATCTTCCAAGCTTTATGATAGTCAAATCATCCAAAGGTCAAACTCAAACTGTAGTACTCTAGTATTTGAGAAGCCCCTGTCATTTTCTATATTTTTCTATTTGTTTTGTACGGAACCATGTTTATTTATCAATTGAAGGTTTTTTTAGGTGACTCTATAACCTCTGGAGCGCGGTGCAACTTTTGGATCCCCAAAATATGTCAGCTTCAGCGGCATGGCCTGTGTATGCTGGGGTAGATCCCATCCATACACTGTTAACGACGCCAAGTACCCGGCCGCCTTGCCGGCGCATGCGAGCGGCTAGCCGGGGAATCGCAACGAGCGATGGGATCTTGCTTGATGCGATGACAACGATTGCGACGGGGCATCACAATCAACGACGGGTTGGCGGATTTCCCCACTAATAACTGCCAGGGGTACAAGCAATATGATGTCTGCCTCATGGGGCGACAATATGTGCAATGCCGACAACGTTTCCCCCTGCTTGTTTAATATTATTAACGATGATAATACCTTATATCTAATTAAAAGACAATATTAATCATTGTATTGTTATTGTAGTTATGATTTTATTAGTCTAATAAATGTATACCCACCGCCTAATGCCACATAATTGATCCATCCTGAGCGATGGGGTGGATCCGTTTTCTACGGAGACGCGAACAAACTTCTTCTCCGCTATTGAAAGGAAATTATCATTGCCAATCCGTACCGTCCCGGATATAGATAAAACCACACCAACAGCACATAATCCCAAAGATTTGGCATATTTGCGAAGGCTCGAGATGCTGTTGGCGGTCCCTCGCCACAATTATTTGCCGTCGGGGGGCCGTGGCCACAACCGACATCATCGATAACAAAAGGTCAAAAGAGAACAGCGGCAGGGTCTATTCTATTAGCTGTCACGGGTTACTCAAGACATGCTCAAGGGGAGTCACGAATGATGGATTTTTGGAATCCAAAAGTTGCACCGCGCTCCAGAGTTTAGAGGGGACTAACACGAATAGTAACCCCCTAATTGAGTTTGTACCCCCCTTTTTGGAGTCAGCCTAGCCTAAACGTTTGTACCCCCCTGCCGAGTTTTGTTAGGCAAAGCTAGACATTTCCGCCAAATATTGTTTGTACTCTCCCCCTCGGATCAGGCTAGCCTAAAGGTTTGTACCTCCCGGGGGTTACTATTCGTGGTATTCCACTGCTGTATCTCCTGCTCCTCAGAAAATTATCTGTGCAGAACTTCTTTGAGAGAAAAGAGCACAGAGCCCAAAAGCGAGCAAAGAGGAGCAAAGGCGAGCTCAAGAGCTCAAGCAAGATGCCGGCGGGCGGCAACTACGATAACGTCCACTTTCCACCCAGCGCAGCGAGCGCGCAGGAAGAAGGAAGAACCAATAGGCATCGCACACATTGCAGTCTTTGATAATACGAATCATACTCCACAATCGCACAGTATTATCAAACGCAGCAACTGGAAGAGGATAAAATAAAGAGCAGGCCCAATCATGGGAGGAAGTCAAAGCAAAGTCACCTCGCAAAAACTGTACGATTCGTACATCAAGGATGCCACTAAGCTCGATGACCTTTCGGGCAAGGTGGTGGCCATTACTGGGACGTCTCCTGGAAGTATCGGTTTCTACATCGCCGAAGCAGCAGTCAAGAAAAATGCAAAACTAGTCCTATTATTGAATCGCCAGTCTGAGCGTTCTGTCAAGGCGGACCAGGGTGAGTTTATGATGCCTATCATGGAATGTAATTGAATAGCTGTATTGTACAATATCGTGTATGGCAGCATTCTATTGCTATTGAGCCAGTCATAATTGGTTTGTTTTGCAACATGAATTTACTTTGCGTACTCAACTTTTTCTATTGTATGATATCATACCACNTCCAATCCGCCATCCTCCATCATGGCATCAACCTTCCTCCGCCATCCACAGCTCTCGCAATCAAACTCCATGGCAACCCACCTTCTTCCTCATCGACCTTGCTCTCCCTCACGGACTCTTCCTTCTTCAACCCATCTAACAATGGAGAAAAACCGGCACCGAGATACTGTCCGTCCATGCCATAGTACTGGCAGCAGGCGTGAAGCAGCACGTGTCTCCGTACAGACAAGCAACGGCGCACGCACTTCCGGTTTGGCAAGCACTTCCGAGCCTGGCCACAGATCAGCAAGGCTCGCGGAGCAGCAACCAATCCCAAACGTTGCCATTCATCCCCGTCTCACCCGCCTTCGTACTAGCCGCGGCGGCGAAGGTCTTGCGGAGCCTGTCGCTTGTCTCTCAAGTGTTAACAAATCAATCTGATCAAGCCAACTTGGTAGTGTTTTTGCACCCACCTCAAAAATAAATATCGGAGCAAATAAGCAACTAAATATCGGAAAAGAATGGGGGACTTGACATCCTTACATGTAATGCCGGTATCATGGCCATGAATGACGACCGCACTGTAGATGGATTCAATGTTGAAATCCAAGCCTGTCACCTCTCCCATGCTATGTTGACAAAGCAATGCATGAGTTCTCTTCAACAGGCTGCTGAAACTCGTGATGAGGCCCGTGTGGTCTTCCAATCTTCGATGGCAAGGTATGGGGATGATTTGGAGAAAAAATACTTTGAGAAGTGTGAGCCGAATACATTGGGTGGGAGTGGTAATACTGCATGGAAGCGTTATCATAATGCAAAGCTTGCAAACTCGGCATTTGCCATGGCTCTACATGATTCGTTGAAAGGAAAGGATTCCAAGGTCAAGTCAATTGGTTGTGAGCCTGGGTATTCAACTTCTGGCCTCCAAAACACGTCACAAAATACTGGCCGTATGATGTTATCGATGCTCAATGCCGCAGCGGCTTTCGGTGCTGCACAGTCCCCAGCCGATGGCAGCCTGCCAGCCTCGGTTGCTTGCTTTGGACCTGGTGCAGAATCTGGAGACTTTTACTTTCCCAAAGGTAAAAATAATTTGAAAGGAGAACCAATCAAAAGCATTGAGAAGGGCCGGTTAGTCAAGAAAGGCAAGGACAAAGAATCTGTTGATCTGAAGAATAAACAGCTTATTATGGGTGTTACTGTCGAGGCCCTTGGGATTTCGTCGTTTCTTTGATGGTGAGGAGGTTTGTCATTATTTTGTTGCAACTTGAATGTATTGATCGTGTCTAACAATTTTGCAAAGAAAAGATTCTTTTTGGAAAATTTGTTAGTCAGTGAATGAAGGACTCTAGATATTGTACAAGGCATGTTGTTTTTAACTCTAATCACTAATCACAGAGCAAGTCTTGAAACAAATTCCTCTGCTAGACACTGGACCCCAAGAACAATTCTTTACAGTGTAGCCGTAACAAACACATAAGTCATCTTCACTCACGTCAAACAAATAATTTCTAACTTTGCACATATTCTTTCTAACTCCGAAGGGGAATAAATTAATCACTCCCAAAAATAGCAGATACTTATTTCAAAGGCTAGAAGTGCTTGCCCAGTGAATGCATCACATCTACAGCCCTCCACATCTTTGAAGTAATGCTCTTTTCTACCACATCTTCAATATATGCCAAAGCATCATCCTCCTTCAAGTCTAGTCGGAATCTACCCCGCATGGCAAGTATAGCCTCTTCAGGAGGTTGGTTCAAAGATACATCGGCCATATTGGCATGTACCATGTTGCAGATGTAAGATAGCAAGGAGTGAAGGTTATTGTGTCGGCGGAGGGTGATAAAGGCAGCTCCAGTGAAGAAGAGGAATTTAGCATAGTTGTCAGATTCACGTCCTCCAAAGCCTTTGATCATTTCTTCTGTTATTCTGTGGGTAGGTTATAAAAAAATGGTCCCACAATGTTAGATGATCGCCAATGGAAAAGGGGACAAATACAAACAACATCATTGAACATACCTCATTGGTAGATAAGTCTTAGGGTCTTGTCCAAGAATAAAAGAGTAATCACAGTGCAACAAGTGACCATTTTGATGGATCAACATATTGTCAAGATGACGGTCACCCACACCCTAGACGAGGAATACAAAAACAGAGCTTGGTATGAGTACCTCCGAGTGAAAAGCATGGTGTCAAAGATGATATGAGACCCTTACCAATAAATATGTGATCACACAATATCCAGCACAACTCTTGACATATGTGGCCATGACATCCTTCTTGACAAAGTAGGGGGCATCCTCGTCATAGGCTGCACTGCGCAAAAAGTCTTGTATCGGATTTTCCGCTAAACTACCATTGGATGATTTTTGACGTAGCCCTGGCAGGGATTGATGCTTGAACCACCGATGGCTGCCACTCTGTTGTTGTTGCAAAGAGGTCAGGTTTGTTTTGTGGCTGTTATCAACCGCGGCTTGTTGCTTTTGCCCTTGCCCTTGCCCTAAATCTTCCAAAGCTGCTGTGGCGGGGCTGTTGTAAAATACATCGAGAGAGACATTCTGCCCTGTGGCATTCGCCAAACCATCCTTGCTGCGTGAGCTTTGACGTGAGTCGATGCCTGCTACGTTGGATCCAGGGTGGGAAGATCCAGAGGATTTGCAGAGCTCAGACAGAGGCACAGTTCCCCGGACCCATTCAATGAAACCCTGCCACATTTACAGTTGATACTCTGGTTTAGTCTTTGCCTGAAAATAAATGACACACAAGAAACAAATGCATACATACCGTCTTATTCCCAACTGGCTGGCACGAAAAAGTCTTCAACTTCAGATCTAACCCGCTCGCAAGTAATATTTGACTACACCTCTCAATAAATTGAATGGCCAGTAGCTCCTGCCGCAAATCATCACCGTGTTTGTAGAGGAGCAAACGTTTTTGGGGATGTTCCGCTGATGCGGATATTGTCACTGTGGTTATGCAAAGATGTAGTTCCAAACCCTTTGACAGTGGAAAGGAAAGCAGCAAAAATGAAAAATGGAAATGATCACATGAGATTTGTGCTTGGAATTGAGGAGGTAGTCAAAATTCAACCACTGAAATAACACACACCTCTTCTTTCGCCACAGACGATTCTACGGCCTGGCCATGCTGATCGAACTCCTCTGCTGAATCATACAATTGAATCCTTGTTTTGGATACATAAGATGAACCTCCTTTCTGGTTCCAAATGGGACACAGGTCTACAAAACCACAACCCAAATCGCTTTGATCGCCGTGACATTCCAAAGCTGACTCATCACCCTCTGCGGTATATTTCGAGAGAGTGGATACTTTTAAGGCGAGGGCCTTGGGATAGCCCCAGTTGGAGCGGGTATCAAAAATCAGTGTGTTGCTGTTAGCTGAAGTCCAGCGGTGTGACGCAGAGTCTTGCGAGCTTCGTGAAGCATCGCTGTGATGATTAAATAAAGATAGTTGTGTTAGGGTTCATGTTGAAACTCACACATGACTCTGACACTCTGTCAAACTTGACAAGAACTCACCTAACTCCAGACTCTCGAATTACACCTGCAACAGTTCCCTGAATCACAAATGCCTCCTTGCCCTTGGCTGGCATGGAGCTATTTAGCCCCACAATTTCTACTTTGGTCCTATACAACGTATCCCAGCTCCCGCTTCCAACCTTGTGACATATTTGGCTGGTATTTGAAGCTTTGCTCTGCGGTGCTGCCCTCATTGACAAGCCATTAGACTCTCCAATAGGACATTCTGCATGAAAACACAACAAAAGAGGAAAATGTGCGCTTGGGAGTATGAAACATTCGTCAGCGTCCACTGCCGTCAACAGCTCTGAAGGGTCTACCGGGTTCAACACGGGAAATCTCGTCGCTGCCGTCGGGCCACCGGCATTATCGCTGGTGGTAGTACTCGGAGAGGGGCTGCGCTCAAAGGAAGAGTTCATCATCCTCAGCTCGCTCCGAAAAGTGTCTGTGACGCTGGCCAGTGCACTTTCCTTGCTATCACTCCAAGGGTAGAGAGCCCAATCTGCCATTTTTTGACTGAATGTTTTCATCAAATTCTTTTCAATCTCTGAGCAGGAATTGTCCAACTGACGGAGGATCCACGACATGTTCTCAAACTTTCGGGATAGTGAAACGTCGGATACAGAGTCAAGGTCTTGATTGGTGACAGCTTCGCTTGTAGGTGCTGGCAGTGGAGCCGGCACGATGGTTTGTAGTAACGGCTGTGCCGAATTAGTTTTGGCAAACGGATAGGGGAATGAAAAGGCCTTGCTCGAGGTTTTCGGGGACTTCTTACTTGCCGTTGATCCAATCGCGCTCGCGACGCTGGAGTCATGTGTACTGACAGGATCAGACGGACCCTTCCTTCGCATGCTCTTGCCGGGCTTCAACATCCGCAATATCTTTTTGGATTTGCTCTTCTTCTTGATGATCTCGCCAGAGTTGCTCTGTCCCAAGGAAATTGTGGAATTTTGATCATAATTCTCACGAGACGAGCCGTGGCTTCCCAGAATATCCTCAGAAGACGATTCAGCCAAATGAGATGCTGCTTGTTGGTACTGTTGACTTGCTCCTCCCACAGCGCTATTGTTATCTAAACTGGATCTTGAAGAAACATTGAGTTCCTGGTTTGGGTACTGCCCTTCCTTGCCGATAGAGCTCTCACTCGCGCTGATGCCCAAAGTTTGCTGACCCTGTCCCTGCATCCTGCTACCACTGGTACTCTCCCTCTCCATGGGATATCCCTCGCTACAATAACGAACCTCGCCTCCCTCGCCTCCTCTCTCGCTCGAGCCCAGGGCGCTCTTGTCGAACATCCTTCCGGACAATCTCCTCTGAGCATAGCGGCACAGGCGCATTGCCAATGCTGATTGTTCCGAAATGTGACCGTGAGGCAACTTTTGATCATCAAGATCAGAGATGAAGGAGCGCAAGAGGAGGAGGAGACGCTGGCATAGATTTATGTCATTCAAAGCCTTCAATAACGACAGAGAGGTACAAATAATGAGGTACACATATCATACGATAGATGCCACGAATAACCGTCCCAGAGAGAAAGGATGCACTATTCATGTGAGTCAATAAAAGAACTCACCACGTTGATGACGATATCCATGAGCATCTCGCTCAACCTCTGCCCCCTTTCCACCTTGCCCATGCTTGGTGAAATGGCCACGCCCAACAATTGGAGCAGGTGGGCATCAAATACCTCCTCAGGGGCAAGCATGACAACTCCATCGCCCTCTTGAGCAGATGATGATAGTGAAGTACCATTTGCAATGTTCTCAATCAGATCCATGCACTCTAATGGGGTGTGTGGTGCATCTCCTCCATTGATACTGCCCATACCATCAGCTGTAGCTGAAGTTGTCAACCTTTCGAACGGTCCCCCATTCTGCAAATAATTTGTCTCGCAGCTTCCGGCAGCGGCATATGCCATGCTTTGCGCCAAAGAAGCTAGCGGATTCCAGCATTCGCTCAGCAGTCGTTGCGGCTCCAGTGTCGGACAGGGCGCAAAGTTCTTGCCCGTTCCAGCTGCAGAAAGTGTTTCTCGGCTATTGCTTCGGCCATTATCCGCCAATCTTCGGTTGCTAGCGTTGTTGCGAGTTTTTGTAATGCTCGACGCTGCAGCCAGTATCCCCCCGGGAGGAATTATCCCGCCGGCAGCGACGTAGGCGGCAACTTCCGAAATCCCCGAAGCTGTTGCTGCATTGCTGAGGTTGCTGTTGCTACGCGAGACAGTCGTAAATGAAGATCCATGCAAAGATCCATGCGACGATGCCCTCTTGACCCCTCCAGCATGCATTCCACTAACGCCATCATCAACCATGCCCATGGCACCAGGTCCCGTACACGCAAAGAAAGTCTCAACTACTGCACTGCTATACTCTACCGGCTTGGATCGTACTTCTACTTCCCTTATGGAGTTGGCAGTGTTGCTGCTTCGGCATCCCGCTTCGCCTATTGAACCATCTACTGTTTGATTGGATGAGTTGGCATTTTTGCTTTCTTCACGCTCCTGGAAGCCGGAGCGGGAGGCAGCGGGTGTGTATCCCATGCTTAGTGTTATGGCCTCCTGTGGAGAAGAGAATTGCACATCTTGTGGTCAGACATTCCATGCCAAGAAAGCCACATGCCTTCAGATATAAAAAAAACACAAATGGAATCATCAAAGCAATCAGCTCCTTTCTCAGGTTCAATTGTGAACTGAACACGTCTTGTGATTTTTTGTGAGCAGACAGTTTACAAACAAGAGAATAAGGGATTGAAGCGAGAACAGAGCTCCCAATCATCTTTTTCTGCCATAGCCAGCTCCCAAATCCCACAAAAGAATGTAATGCGCAACTTTATGCATCTTCGATTGCACATATCATGCAAAACTGTCACTCACCCCTCTGATAAACTTCTCCTTCAATAAACCCGCAACCCCACCGTGATCCAAACTCCTCAATCCCAATCCATTCACACCTACCACCAACGTGCCCCTCCTAACCCCTCCCTCAGCAGCTATGGACGCTGCTGCAACTTTGTGTACCAATGCAAAATTCCCACATGGTGCCCAAGTTATTCCACTCAAAGGCTTGCCACTGAGGAGAAGAACCCTGTACGTTCGACCATTTTTGTAAAATCGGAGTAGTAGTGGTTTCTTCATTCGCAAATCCGGTCCCGAAGAGTTCGAGGAACTGTGATGGCTGTTACTGCCGTTGATTTCCAACTTTTCCTTGCTATTGTTCCTGCTTCCCAGCCCATCATCGCATATTAAAGAGTCTCCGCCTCTGTAATAGTCATTGTTGCTGTATTTACCACCTTCCGCACCACTAAACAAGCCGGCATACCACCAAATGCGCTCCAATGCCCTATCACTTCTTTCACCCAGCATGCCCACGCCGTTGATATCCACAATTATACTACCAGGACTTATCCCCACCGAATAAGCTTCCGAGTCTAAACTGATAGAGTGCACGTACAGACCCAGGGGAATACGGCTGATCGTAATCCCCAACTTGGGCTGCTGCGTCTGTTGGGCATTGTTGTATTGAGTGTATACGCTCATGCTGGTCTGAGTACAATGCGTGTTTTTGGTAGCAGTCGTTCCCGGCGTGTTTGGCGGCCCAGGGGTATTTTCCGTAGTATACTTGGCAAAATGGGGATTGGACGGGTCGTTCAAAGTAGAGGGGGTTTGAAATAACATGGCCTTATTCCCGGAAGATAGTCCAGCAAGATCCCCACAGGCAGTGGGGCTGAGACTGACCAAGCTGGCAGACGCCAACAGCGTACCACCTCCCAACAGCGAAGAAGAGCTGGGAGAAGAAAAGATGAGGGGAGAGGATTCTACCTTTGATTTGAGGGATGGAATCTTTCTGTGGCCCTTCCCGTCCGTGAGGATTTTGGTTTTGGGAGTTCTTGTTCCCGGTTTGGATTGCTGCTGTACAGGGACACCACCACCATTCTGGGACGGATCCAAAAAAGCACCATAGGTGACATAATGAGGCACATTCGCCGCTCCCGTGCCTTGCTTAATGCCAATGTCAACCTGTTCCCCTCCATTGCTGTCAAGTGGAAAGAAGTCCTTGCCAAATACAGCGTCCACCCAACCATTCCTAACATCATTTCTGAAAGTGGTATTGGCATTGTTTATTCCCGCAGGATCGTTCTGCCCCAAATTGATACCATTCACTCCCTGGGTCAACTCTCGGTCCGAGTGTTTGTTATTTGATTCGACTTCCCCCATCATGGCCGAAGTCATTTCTGCAGAGCTCAGTGGAAAATCACTGGAAGCTGCTGTGGCAATGTTGTTGTTATCGCCAGATTCAGACTGAGATAGTGTTGGCAAGTTTGTGTTGACGGCTGATTCATTTGGTTGAGCAGTTTGTTTCCTACTTTGTTCAGTAGGAAGCATTAAAAGCTTGGCCTTTTCATCAATGACAAAGTGACCACATCTTGTGGGCACTGTGGCATTAGCAGATGACATATTAGTGGAGGGTTTCAGCTTGTGACGATTGTACCGAGTCCCCTTGGCTCCTTTTTGTCGCGTAGGCTTATTGGGTAGTCTATTCCTATCCGATGGTTTGTGAATCTCGGATCTGCTTCGTCTCAGGCTTTTGCCACTGTTAATTTCACGCTGAAAGCTAGGCTTTCTAGTTAGGGGACGAGGCGCCAATGATAGCGACCGGCGAAGCGAATATTGTTGCTCCCCACTGGTAGTGTTCTGATGATTGCCGGTGGAAGATGACGATGTTGAAGCCTTGGCGAGATTGGGAGACGATGCTGTCGCGCGAAGATTGTCGTTTCTTTGTTGATTATTGTTGTCCTGTGTTTCGCTCGCCTCGCCGTTGGAATTGTAGCGATTGTAAGCTGCCTTCGCCAGTAGAAACGTTAACACTACCATTTACTTTCCAGAGACCACACACCTTCCACCATAAACCAGTGCTATCGCTGATTTATTGTCGGGGTGGGAATGGGCTTTGTTTTGCTGCCCTCCCGTCCTTCGATCAGTCGTCTTTGGTACTCCTACTATTTTATTTTGCGGATGGGAATTGACCGTTAATTTTTGTAGCCGTTCCCGTTCCAGCCACGCTCTCCCGTTTTCGGCCGGGCTGTGCCGTACACTACTTCCAATGAATGCTTCAGCTAATCCCTTCGCGAATGAACCGTTGCCACCATCTAATCTTGCGGGATCCGTGCTGCCTTTATGGTTTTGTTTATATTATGTTGGCAACGGACGGATCGGATCGGATCGGATCGGATGGCAATTGGCAACAGCAACAACAAAATAGTATGAGAATCCCATTACAATGTCGTGTGGGGCCAAAAAATTGGCGCGCGCGCGGTCGAAGCAGTTAAGTTGTTGTGTGGGAAGCCGTTCATGTAAAGCGACAGAAAGAAGTGACATCGCGATACATGGGTAAAACTTTGATCCGCTGGAATTTCATATGATCGAGCCGGCCATTCCTTTGGGTCAGATTCTATGAGACAAGGGTCGCGTCCGGTGAGAGACTGTCTCCTTCCAACTTCCAACCTTTCCAAAGCCACGACATGTTTCACAACTCCCATAAAATTTCCCACTTCGAACCCTACCCACGTACCTTACTGCCTTTGACAAAGTGTAACATTTTCATGTTGTGTTCCAACTTCCAGCCCAATGAAGCCCCAGCCGGTGAAGGCCGTCCGACAAAAAAGAATGGTACCATAGATATCAGGGTAATTCTATCTAGAATCGTCTGGCACATTGAGGTGAAGGCAAGTCAATGGGACTGTGTGAAGAATGTGAATGTGAAATCCAACCAATGTGATTCGGACGGTTTTTGTGGATATTCGCAGTTGTCTACAACATGCAACTTGGATAATGATGTAGTGCCAATTCCCCTGTTGTCAAAGGTAAAACTCTGCAGCTAGGATTGGACATCTTCCCATTATGAATATTGTTACTGTCTTGTGTCCTTTCTCCGAGAGATGTGTGTCTACAAGCCTGGGTAGTACATGAACATGTGAATGTGACCTTGACCTTGTGCCTCATTTCAGTGGAGTGACACATACACAAGTAGTGCCAATAAGCCTTGTGATTGTGTTAGCCTTGATGTGTTAGCCACTGTAATGACTCATTATCACTAATGAGCAAGTTTACAACAGATTTCTCATCACTGCCGGGAAATGAGATATTGCTTATATGGATCGTCTGGTCTTGGCGTAAGATGTATTGATGTGTGTAGAAGTTGTTTACCTCTGAAAGGCACAATCCGTAACTAACAGTAGAATGTCATTACTGAGTA
>JALLAS010000411.1:0-13506 GCA_036939415.1 Detonula confervacea | reverse complement strand
TTTATTTTTGTATTCATGCGTTCCACTAATAATATGGGGTCGTGACAGCTTCGTAAATTTAAGACGAGAAATTTATCTTTATCTAGCGCGAAATCGTATCGTAGTGAGGAGTAGATGTCTGTTTTTTCTTGCATTTGGCGAGTAGGTATATCTTATAATAGGATCAAGTATGGTACTCTATTTAGCGATCACAATACCAAGGGAAACGGTCGTGTTCACGTTCGGTAAATCCATCTTTGGAATAAAGTCGGCTGGTATTTTTCCCCCCTGCACATTGAACGGGGGTATTTATTGTGATATATGGCGAGAATATGTGATGGTATTTGATAAACCGTTTGGCCATCTTTGTTCTTTACTCCTATTTCTCAATCCAGACTTCAAAAGTCACGACTCAGAAGAGCGGGCCGGCGCGCACTGCACGAACACCGCGCGCCTCCAACTAACGTCCAGCGACCAGCGACGCGCCGACCGAGCGACCTGCATGCGCCGACGACGCGAATGAAGCGGGCAAACAACAAAACAACGACGGTCTTCGCTTGCTTGTTCGTTTGACTTTCAGGTGATTTTAGCACGGATTTGAGCTGATTTGAGGCAACCATCAACCATCACCGTGGCGACCATGGCGAACTGATTTTGGACTTGGAGTTGGAGACTGTGAGACTGGATTGGCGGGCGTGTGCACCATGAAAAGCCACCTCCTTTGGCAGACTTCTTAAACTGATAAAATACAAAATATTATAGCACACAGAGATGTCGTCATTCGCTGAAGATGATCCATCGTTCGATTCATTCGACGCCGATGAAAGTTTGTTGGTTTCGCCGCAAAATGTCAGTCGCAGGAGGGACGATAGCGGTAGCGGCGGCAACGGCCGTCAACAACTTTCTGCCTGCTCCAATCAAGGCAGCGAAGAGGGCAATGATAGTCGTTTAGAAACTTCCACCTCGACAACGGCGGCGGACGAGTCGTTCCTGGCGAACACGCCGGTGAAATCGTCGTTCAATTATCAGAGCGCGATGGACCAATTGGAGGATTTGGCTCCTACGCCCGCGACCAATCGCAGAGGCGGCCATCGACCAATGTTTTCTGCGCTGGAAGAGGAGGTTGAATCGGAAGCGGAGTCGCAGGAGGAGGTGCGTTCGTCGCCTGTAGCCGAGCCGGCATCGCCTCGGCAGCAGTATTTTCATGCGGCATCATCGCCTGAGGTGAATGAAGCATTGGCAGAGTCGCCCGTTCGAGATCAGCAGCAGCAGCTGGCGTCGTCCGACGTGCATTTGAAATCGCACGAGCTATCCGAGATGCTTGCCGGGTCTGCCGATGCTTCGCCATCGCCAACTGTTGAGGTTGAAGCACCGTCTTCATCAGCTGACCACACAGCATTGATGGCATTGTCGGCACGGGACCCTGTGCGACTGGCGACCGCGGCACCGACCGAGGAGACGTCTAGTCCGGACCAACAACCTGCCAATGACACTGAGGAAGCATCAGCGAACTTTGACGATGGCAATGCCGCATCGGCATTTCGCCGTCCGTGCATTCGCTTGTCAAATCTGAACGAGCCTGGACATTTTGACATCAAGCCAGGCTTTCCTGTCAATGAAAGCTACGATGGCCATGAACACTCTCATCGCAGCAATGACAATAATGAAACTAATATGCAGGATATGAATCTATCCATGGAGATTCAGGAAGAGGCGGAGCATTCGGAGCAGGGTGAATTTTTGGAGATGGATAGCAGGATTGACAATGTTGATATTGAAATGGTTGGAGTGGAAATTGATTCAGGCGTGGCGGAACAAAAGAATGGGTTGGAGGAAGGTGAAGTTGAAGAAGAGCAGAAGTTGAATGCCAGCAATGACAGTTCCCTCAGAGAGGGTCGTGTAGATGCTAAAGATGAGCAGGTTGCAAAATCTCCAGGAGAAGATGGCTACCAGCATTTGAACATGAGCGCCGTCAAGGTCTCCCGTCGTCGTCGCGGGCGTGGTCCAAAATTCCGCGCCCCCGTAGACCATTCGACTCTGGATATCACCCAGGATGTATCCTCCTTGGGCGACGATTCCTTGGATAGCGACGACGATGATGATGATGCGGAGGCGAATAAGTCGGATTATGTGGAGAATATGCGACAGTCGATCACTAGCTACTTTTCGAGCCGCTCGTCGACTTCTCCCGTTGGTGATGATGGTGGAGCGCAGAATGACTCGTTTCAGAGTTCCATCTTGGGTGCTAGTTTCAATAATGAAGAGGCTGCTACGTCTTTTGAGAGGGATCAGATAGCCCACCAAGGGAACACCTCTCATGAAACCCGAGAATCCTCATATTCTCAGGCCGATGATAGCAATGAAGGTATGATCAACCTCTCGGCATTGGGTAGTGATGCTTCTCAGATCGATGTTGAAGAAACGATGGAGTATGTTGGACATGTCCAAAACATTCAGTATCAGCGATGTGAGAATGATCTTGGGGAGTTAGATGATAAGCAGTATCGCGCTGGAGCCATGGGGGATGGAGAGAAGGCTGACAGGAGTACGGGTGAGTCACAAGATTCTGTCAAGGATGCGTATGAAGAAAACAGTGGCTATTACAGCAGTGAGAATGAGGCAGTTGATCCTGAGACAAGTTACTCTTCAGAGAATACTGTTGTCAAGCAATCGGGCCAGACATCTCCCTCAAGTTCTGGTGCTGCTGAAAGAAGTCCTCCTTCTTTCAGTAGTGACTCCCAAGACGTAGCTGAAGATGCCAATACCTCAGATAATGCTGGTGACCCCAAGGAATCAGCAGAAGACAAAGCAAACCCTGTAGAGCTCGTTTATCGCAACCATGATTCGTCAGGTATCGCCTCTGAGGACTCTACTAGCCCTACAAAGCTTCTAACCAATGACATGTCCGAAGGCCAGCATCAACCTGGAGAAAAATTTGCAACCACTGTTGCTGATGCTCCTTCCTTTGAAAGCAATGGAGACGCGGATGAAGAAACCAAGTCCGCGGTTTACAACTCTAGTACCACCTCGCTCCAAGCCAAAATTTTCTGTGATGATTTCATTGAAACCTCTGTTGTTGGGGTTTCATCCCAATCTCCAGTAATAGTGACAAATGCAGATGAAGCACATGCTTTGGCGCATGAATTGAAAACTAATGAAGCGGAAACTTCTTTTGAAAGCAAGCCGATCGGTGATGGATCGCCTGATGATTGCAATGCCAACATTTCCCCACCTGCCAGGCATCGCCTACAGGCCTCTAGCCCTCCTTCTGGGACAGAGCAAAATGATGCAGGAAATACTGATGTCCTTCAAAGGCGTCCAAAGCTATCACTCCTGAAGGAGCAAGTCGATATTGAAATAGAAACACAACTACTTGGTGCTAACTTGTCTCCAATCTCGAAAAGCTCTTCGCCTCACAACTCTGGCGACCTTCCTAATTGTGTACATCAGTCCCATGGCAATAAGTTTGAAGGAGATGTTCAGAATGTTGAAGCAAAGAAAATGCCGACCATCTTGGACACATCTCCAATTTCTGAAAAGACTTCTTCTGATGATTGTCAGCTATCTCGAAGTGGTGAATTAACCATTTCTGAGACATGCAACAACAAAGCCACTGGCATCTCTGATGAAATGGAAAATGTCTGCGCCGATCAGAATGCCCAAGGTGTTCAGGGGCCACCTAAATCTGATGCATCTACTAAAGGGCATAGGAAACCAAAATTCAGTTGGGAAAGTGACATGGCAAAGAGATCATCAATCTTTCAAGTTTTATCACAGCCTGTTCAAGCGCAACCTGGTCACAATCTAGATGATTATATGGAAGAAAACTCGCCAGCAAAAAATCCCACAGCGCAAGGCAATTCGCCCGAAATGGATGCAGAGCTGCCTCTCCCATGCAAAGATTCATTTAATGATCAGGATCCTATCAATATTCACAGCAAAGCAGCTTTGGGCGCCAGTGATGAGGAAAGCTCTCGGCAAAAGGCAAAGTCTGCTGTGGAGTATGCTGACAGTACTCCTGAACGCGATAACAAGAGAAAATCGCTTGAAGATTTATCATCCTATCAGAAGGATTTCACCACCACATCGAGTGCATTATTCGAACGCCTACGTAGCGCTACAGAGAATAGGAAGCGTGAAGTCAGACGCGGTCGCTTCTCGATGGAACGAAAGGAACAGGTCCTTTATGAGGAAAAGAAGGTACGCGCGGAGACGCCTATGCCGCCGGTCGATGAAGAAGTCATGGTTAATCGACCAAGGAAGTCTGTAGCCAACCGACCAAAGAAAAAGATCGAAGGATTCAACCCATATCGTCCATTCAAAGCTCAACAGTTGCCATCAGCAACAACGCAGCCAGCTAGATCTCGCACTTCAACTGCACATGCTAAAAAAGTTCAGCAACGCAAGACATTGGCGTCAGGAGAGAATCCATTCAAGCCGTTTAAAGCACGGCCAATGCCAGCAACCTCATCCTCAAGGTTGCCTGCATCAGTTGGAGCCAAACGAAAAAGCAGTACTGCATTTAGACCACACCAGGCTCAGAATAAATCAAATGTTAAGAGCGCAGCTCTCAATGCAAAGCCGCCCACGAGACTTCTTGCGGGAGAAGACGCATCAATTGCAAAAGAGATCAGTCGAAAAAGGCTTGTGCAGAAAGAAGAATCACGTACAAGAAGGGAATCAACGTTCAAAGCCCGACCATTGCCAGCGACAACTTTGTCAAGAAGTCCAAAGTCATTGGTGGGCGAAAATTTGCTTCCAACAAGCAAGGTAGTTAGAAGTGGGAAGGAGAACAGTATCGCATTCGTACCTCGAAGTAGCATGCGTGCTGAAGAGAGAGCATTGTATGATGTAGAAAGGGCAGAACGCGAGAAAAAGCAGCGCCAGGAGCAGATAGAGCAGAGGAAACAGCGCATAGAACAAACAAGGAAGGACATAAAGGGCTTGAAGAAATTCATCCGTTGATAGCCGAGCATGGAGCTCTGGTCCAACAAAGCCCCAGTATAGTTGATGACGGAGCGTGGAGCCCCATCACAACATGTGACTAGATGCCAACAGCATTCGTATCTATCCAAAGCCAATTCGCCAGCTTGAAATGGTACTATGTGAATGTTGAAAGGATTTGTTTCGTTATTAGAAAAATTACAATATTAGTTGTTTTAGCTTTAGCACTCATGTGGCATGTACCTCTTTTAATGTAGCTATCCAAGGAATGTGGAGATTTTTCAGCTCTGGGGTTTGAATTGCACAAGAGCAAAAGTGCAGACTTTGATAAAGGGTTGACATGGCCTGTAACTTGAAAGTTGTTGGGAAAATAATGTACAGGAGGCATTCATGGCATTCATCTAATAAGGAGGCATTCATCTAATAAACGGTCTATTATACAGCTTTTACAAGCTATCATTCATCAATAGTAATTGATCATGGGGTAAAGAGAAGGCTTTCGTTGTCGTTCATAGCATGGTGGTGAGAATGCACTTCGCTCAAATCTATTTCCGCTTCCAATAGGTCTTTGCCTATGTTGCTTAAGATCTCAATCTCAGAGTATTCTATTTTCTGCATACTCTTCATATGCAAATCCAGCTCGCTTCCTTCGCCGCCCTCAAAGTAGATTTTGGCATGGTCAAACATCTTCTTGATTGCATCGGTCAATGCAGGAGTTGTCATAAAGTGTGGTAGACCTCCGCCTACATCCATTTGCAAAAGATATTCAACATCAAAGCTATTCGGGCTAGTAGGTACAAGTGTGGCAGAAAACAAATGAGACCTGGCTCTTGTATGACGCTTTCCTTCAGGGAGTAAGTGGTTGTGGTATTCCTCCATTTCAGTTCCCCATAGGATAGTAGCCCCATTTTCATATTCTTGCATACCACCCAAGATGAGCTGTTCTCGAGGCGAGATGATACCTTGCTTGGTTTGCGTGTACCCCACTCCTACGCGAGCACAGGTACCATACTTGAGCTTATCACCTAGCATGGTGTTGATGGCACCCAGGTCTTCGATGGGGTACATTTCTTCCACATTGGCAACTTGATCATCCCATTTCTTTCTCTCTTCCAGATCCATGATGAAGTTACTAAACCGCTCCCCTATGCAAGGCCCATTGATAGTTGAGCGAAATCGAAGGAGAGGAGTCTTGACGTTCTGGAACTTGTCAGCCTTGTCGATGCGATGGACCGTCTTTCTCTTGTTGCTTTCCATCTTCTTCCATTTTAGCTCTGGATGCTTGATATCATCATCTAAAGCTTCAAATCCTCCAACTGGATTTCCTTCCATGACCAGTTTAGCTAGCGGCGATGCTTCGGAGATACGATCGAACAGCACTTCCATGTTTGGTAGCTCAATTTCAACTCCAGATTG
The DNA here is from genome assembly GCA_036939415.1 of Detonula confervacea. NCBI lineage: Eukaryota > Bacillariophyta > Thalassiosirophyceae > Thalassiosirales > Thalassiosiraceae > Detonula > Detonula confervacea. Next base: position 7,167 of record JALLAS010000411.1, on the reverse strand, counting down.
CCATTCATGTCGACTTGCGATGGGAGCCTTGCTGGTGACGCTAGAACTGCCTCCGGTGGTGAATGCAAAGGCGTCATTGGATGCGAAGCAAACATAAAGAACATGGGTGCAGACTGAAATGGTGGTGGCTTGAGCTTTCATGGTGATGATGTTGCTGTACGAGTGAATAGAAGGTGCCGCTATCAGATAATCCTGAAAGAAAATTATGAGACGAACACAATCTGAAAGCTTGCTGAAAGTGATCTCAGCGGAATCAAAGTCAAAGAGCAAGAGAGAAGCCAAACTAGAAACCCCATCATTCACGGCGGCCAAAGCTGGATCAAAGACATGATGTGGTGCTTCCTCAAAGGCTACAGATGCTATCGTACAGGTGATGTGGGATCAACCCAAAGATTGAGAACTCTCAGATTTCGGAGGGAATTTGCTTTCGTGGTTGGTGTCTTCGTTGATTGACGTAGTATCCTATTTAGGAATCAGTAAAGATGTCATCTGGTTGAAAATGGACTTGACACCAACCAGACTCCTCTTTTCCACATCAGCACATTTACGTCAACAAAACCAACAAAGAACAAAACAGATCAACGCAAACCAAGATCAAACATCGATCCACGATCGATCAACCTGATCTCAAACCATGCTAGAAACGAATCTATCAGAGCGAGCGAGGTGCCATGTCACCCCCACAACGGCAATGCTTGGCAGGTTCAGGTCATCAACGGAAAAAATTGCAGCTGGGTACTGGCTGGGATAGCCTAATCTTTTCATTGCTGTTTCATATGTCCTTTCTCTGAGAGGTCCTTCGAGAGTTTGGGCTGCGCTGTTGCAATGCGTATCATCTGGCGCACATCCTTTCCATACTCGTGGAACGAAGAAGGTGAAAGGAAACAGCATTGCTGGAAACTTCAGCATCTTTAGTAGAGGTCAACTTTCTGTCCAGGTGACTTACGATATCGTACCTGTTTGATGTCATAATTATTATTTCGTTTACTTGTTCCCTGTTCTTGTTATGATTAGTTCAGCCGATGGTTCGCGGCTTATCCCGCGTTTCTAGGGATTTCTCTGAGCAACTTGGTACGATCATACCTACTATGCTATGATGCTATGCAGCTTGTCTGAGAACAGGTCGTGAGCTGGTAGGTATTTATCATTCAGTAACATGTATGCTTGCCTACAAATAAAGACGTTTTATGTAGGTTAAGTACTCTGCAATAGGAAAGCTATCTGAACAATGCCACATTGAAGACAATAAAATTGACAGATGGGCGAACTTCCCGCAGATATTGTAACATATATTCCTATGCATGAAGGACGCAAAAGCACAGATCCTGCCGCATCATACACCAATACGCAGACACCATAGATCTCAAGAAAAGGGAGCAACCTCAAACTAATCATATTGAAACTTCGCTATCTGAATCACCATCCCTTGTGACATTCACCTGATCAGATCCTTGTCCGTACGTTGGATGCATTGACATGGGAGGTGGTGGTGGAACTGTTGAATCGTCCATGGTGATGTCATCATACTCTGCCACTGACTCCAACTCTGTGTCAATATCACTGTCATGTGCTACTTCCATCAAAGGAGTTAATGGCCGGTCATTGTCGAAGTGCGGACTGATTGGTGCTCGCATTATGCTCCCTTGTTGTGGAGTCATCATCTCTTCCTCTGAGGCAGGCATGTCATTGAGATTAATCAGCTCCTCCTCATCTCCATCATCGCCTGCTTGATCGAAATAGGTGGTTGCTGACTCATTAAGTGCAGTCACACCAGTGGGAGAATCGACATCAATACCATGCGCTGCCATGGTTTTGGCCATGTTTACTTTCCTTGGCACAGGCAAGAAGGTGGTATTGATTGCATCCTTGTTGCAGTTACAGTAGATGGAGGTGCATTTATGCACATCAATGGTGTTGGCGTAGGGATCATCTTTCATTCCCGATTCTTCAAAGAAGTCGCCATCCAAATCGTTCGAGATGAGCGACATGTCATTGTCTTCCGGGATGACATGCATTTCCTCAATGTCTGACTTGCGCCGCATCTTGTTTGCGAGCATGAAGAGGAGGGCAATGAGGGCGACTGCAGCCGCGAGGATTCCAAATGCAGCTCCTGCACTCAATTCTTCATTCTCTGCTACAACAATGTTAGCGCCTCCAATGATCGTTTGATCGCAATCCAGGTCAGAGTTTCTGTATTCCGCACCAGTCACTCCTTCCACATCTTGGGAGTAGTCCTGGCCCTCCATGCTTTGCTCGATGATATCCGCTGCTTCGCAGGCATCGATAGTGCCATGGCCATCACCGTTCCAGATGGTGGCTACCCCTCCATCAACCTCGCTGCCATCCCCAGTCCAACCATCATCAGTCCAGTCAGAGGCTAGGGGATAGACAATCATTTCGCCCTTGATGACGGTACACCGGACTGCTTGGCCATCGCCGCACCAGTCAGCATCTGCATATCAGGATTAAAAGGTGAGACAATGATAAATGGCATGAGTCAGATGCAGGTCAAAATGCACGTATCTAATGATTCGCTTTCAACAATCACAAATGGACTGAACTCATACAACTTACCAGCAATGTAGTCGTCTGGAGCAGCAGTAATCTTCCCACTAAAATCTGCGTAATTCTCATTGCCATCCAAATACTCGGCAACATCCTCCAATATCGCATTCTCCATGGGCGTAAGCACGCTCTCCGGATCAACCTTTCCATCCGTATCAACAGTGTACGTGAATGGAACAACGATACCATCTCCATACCCATATCCCCCATCGTTTCCACCTCCGTTTCCATATCCCACATCGTTTCCATATCCCACATCGCTTCCATCTCCGTTTCCATATCCCACATCTTTTCCATCTCCATTTCCATATCCCGCATCGTTTCCATCTCCGTTTCCATATCCCACATCGTTTCCATCTCCATTTCCATATCCCGCATCGTTTCCATCTCCATTTCCATATCCCGCATCATTTCCATCTCCATTTCCATATCCCGCATCATTTCCATCTCCATTTCCATGTCCCGCATCATTTCCATCTCCCTCATCACTTCCATTTCCATATCCAATTCCATATCCGTCACCGTTTCCATCTCCATTTCCATGTCCATCACCGTTTCCATCTCCATTTCCATATCCATCACCGCCCCAGGGGCACTCAATAATGACTCCCTTCAGGAAGCACACCGAAACAAGTTCCAAAGCGGTCGGTGCAATAGTTGGAGAGTCGGTTGTGGGTGCATCAGTGGGTGCATAGGTTGGTTCATCGGTCAGTGTGCAGACATTGATATCATAACACTCCTCTCCGTTAGGGCATTGTCCAGAATGCCCGGGGTGGGAACAGTACGTGGAGAAGTCGTCACACCCTTTATGTTTGTCGAATCCATCCTCGCTCGAGCAGAATCCTACATGACCATCGCCATCATGACCGTCATGCTCGCAAAGCCCGCCATCGAAACACTTGACCCCATTCGCGCACTCCGCATGCTCTCCCGGTTCCGTGCACTTGGTAGTCACCTCCGTACAATCCAATCCGAATCCGCCGTTGTTAAACACCAGGCCGCAATGACCCGCATAATCTCCGTCGCCGTTATTACCGAGTCCGCACAATCCGGCGTCGTGGCACCTCCTCCCGCCGCCGCACTCTCCGTGCTCGCCCGGAGCGGTGCAGTACGTGCTAACCTCCTCGCAGTCCAAGCCTTCCCCTCGGACGTCGCACACGCCCGCTACTGTAGAATGCTTGCCGCCGCTCGTGTGGTGCGATCCGGACGGGAGGAATCGAGGACACAGGTGCTTATCGTAGCACCGCATGCCGTTGGCGCATTCGGCCGGTTCGCCGACTCTGGTACAAAAGTCGAATTCGTCGAGGGCGCATTCCAAACCGCCCTCGTGGAAGGAGGGGGCGCATACGCCCGGAGCGGTGCTGTCGGGAGGAGGAGGAGATTGGGTGGGGGCGTAGGTTTCGTCGTAGGAGGTGGTGGTGGTGGAGCTCAGTTCGCCGATGGGATGGGCGTGGTAGAAGAAGTATCCGTCGGGCGAGCTCGACGAGCTGGAGGAGGAACCGTAGCCTCCTCCTGACTTGGAGCCTTTGCCCGATTTGGATTTGGAACCCTTGCCGGATTTGCCGTCGCTGCTGCTGCTGGAGGAGGAGGGGCTCCATGGTTTGGGTGCATAGTGCCAGTGTCCGTGACTGTGTGAAATTTCAAAGTGTCCATAATGCAAATGTAAGATTACCGGTTGAACACGTAATGCGATGTGCACGAGAACCTTCTTTTGCAAGAAAAACATAACTCACCCTTGATGATCGTCCTCGCCGGCCCAAGCTCCGCCTTCCCAACCACCGCCAGCATGATGCCCGTGATGTCCGTGATCACGACCATCATCCCCGCCCCAGGGAGCACCTACAAACGCCCAATGCCCGTGATGATCATCGCTGCTCGAGCTAGAACCGTAGCCGCCGGACTTGCCTCCCTTGCCAGATTTGGAATAACCGCCGGACTTGCCCGATTTTCCACTGCTCGATGATGATGATGAAGAGCTGCTGCTGGGACCCCACCAGCCGGGATTGCCCCATCCTCCGTGCCAGGTGCTACCGTCATGATGATTACCATTATGGTGTCCATTATTATGCTGCCCGTGTCCATGTCCATGTCCATGTCCATGTCCATGAGGGTGATGATCTTGAGGAGGACCCCAATAACCATGACCATGACCATGTCCGTGTTGGTGATCATCGCTGCTCGAACTCGAGCCGTAGTGCCCGCTCTTGCCAGACTTGCCCGACGAACCGCCTCCGCCGCTCTTGCCAGACTTTCCACCACTGCTATAACTGCTGCTGCTGCTGCTAGGTCCGGCCCAGGAGCCGTGTCCGTGCCAGCCCGCTCCGGGATTAATGCCGTTCCATTCCGCATGCCAGCCGATGGGAGGCGCTCCCCAAATGTTTGGCTCGTGATGCTGCTGCATGCGATCGTCGCCGGAGGATGACGACGAAGAGGTGGTGCCTTTGCCCGATTTGACTTCTCTGTGCCGTTGTTGTTGTTGTTGTCGTCCGTCGCGTTCGCCAGCAGCCTGAAAGGAGAGGGCGATGAAGAAAGAAGTCGAGAGAATGAATGAGTCAAATGGATTAGACGACATTATTTGGACGATGTTTGCACAAGCAAGAGTGTGTGATGGATCGTTGCACAAGCAAGAGATAGTACGCAGCAGCCCAGCAACAAGAGGCGGAGCAAGAACAGGCATAGCAAGTTCTGGACCGAGCTCTTGACCTGGATTGACTCTAGAGTCAATCATGCCCAGCCAAGTCATCGGTAAAGGAGCAGATAGACGCGGAGGGAGAGAGTGCCATAATAATATAGGCATAGGCCTCTCGAAAACAGAGCTCGGAATCAACAACTTGCTATTCTTCGCTCTAACATGCCCAAAGAGGCTAACGCCCGACCGCGCAGCCGTAGGTCGTGCCGTTGTTGAGCTGCTTCCATCCGCCTGCTGCTTTCTCTGCGCTCATAGACCTCCTACTATGTCCATGTCTCTGAGAGCTCCTCGCCCTCGCCGGCGTCGCGATCGCGGTCCGTCCTCGCTCCATCGCGACGCCCTGCCTCGGCATCTCTCTCTTTCTCCGTGCACGTCAATACGCCGCTCGCTGCAGAGCCTACATACACGGCCCTTATCGTGGCATGAAGCTCGCGCAGCCGTCCGCGCCTCCTCCGCCTTCATGGCAGTACATGATAAGATGATTATTGAGATACTTACTCTTCGTTCAATATTATTGGCTGCCATTGCAGCAGTTGCAGCGGGCGACGACGACATCATGGCCGCCGCTGCCATTGTTATTGATATTGTTTTCTTCATGGTATAACAGTGTCGTTGTTTTGATAGATTGGGCTGAGAATTGTTTAATATATCTTTTCTCAATAGTATACTCAAGCTCAAGTGTTGATGAATAGACTGCCCCTGCTTACGACAACACCTATTCTTAGACGATTGATTGATTTGCAAATGCTTTGTTGGCTACTCGTCTGCACTGTTAGATCCTCAAGACTGACGATGTGCGCAGCAATGTTGATGTAACCTCCAATGGTCCTCAATAAATACCAACGCTGCGGATTTCTATGCGGCCCCGGAAGGCTTTTAATTCTTTTTTAGGCGATTAGCTGATCCCGGCTCTATCTATGTTCAATTCTGCTCCTATTTATTACTCCTACTACTTATATTGGTGTGCAATAAATTAACAATACGATATAACTCTTGATCAGCTAGCTCTTGAATGATGGAACACCAATATTGATGCATTCACTGCCGATTCGTGGCAACTTCTTCATTCTTGGCGAAACCAACCAACGGAGGCAAGAGAACAACAACAACCAAACAAAATCGGCGCCATTGCATTTCATTTCAAATCCCCTTCACTGGAAAGTTATCTAGCTACAGCTAGCCAGATATCGTACCAGATAGAGCGCATCTCAAATCTCATGTACGAAACGCGCGCGATGGATGGATTTGAATGAGGGCGAGCCTTTCTTGAATGAACGCGCCAGTTGGCATTTTCTTGTCGTTTTCTCGTAATGGCATATACGAATTAATTCGGCGGATTGAAACGGCTCTTGTTTTCGCAATCTTTTATACAGTTTGTGTAACATCCTTTGAGGTATATTACATGACTTTTGTGTACCTCGTACAGTATATAGTGATCTAGGGGAGTAAATAAAAAAGGGCTCAACATTTATAAACAGACAGAAAGTACAAACTTTGTAATTGACTCCTACCAATTTCGTCTACCGAAGGTAATTCAAAATGCATCATTGAAACCTTCATGAATGAAGGTCTAAGGTTAGACTGAGTTAATCTTGAAGGCATTCTTTCAGTGAGTATGGGCTTTCCTATCCGTTGGTAAATCGTGTGATTGGATTTTCGTCGGATGAGACGACATACATCTCCGAGGATTTCTTTCCCGCCATCCCCAAGAAAAGGAATGAATGTGGGGGGCGGGGGGCAATCGTGTGAGATGTTTCTTGTCCGTGGGCGTGTCTTGCGCCCGCCTTACTTGCTCATCTGCTCTTTCAAAAATCTTATCCATTGTTCATTTTCTTTTTTTATCTTTGTCTCTGTTGTTTTAACCCTTTCTTTACGATAGGTTAACCTAAGTTTTTGGCGAAGTGTCAAAAAAC
>JALLAS010000410.1:0-13508 GCA_036939415.1 Detonula confervacea | reverse complement strand
GTGTCAGAGATATCAGGACATGCAAGTCCATGGGGTCTGTCCTGGCAACAATCTGTAGTGTTGGAGTTCACTGGCAGATGGGCAAGCAATCATGCATTGCATCACATTCTACAGATGTAGAAAATTGCTCATACTTCACAGGTATGATGCTCAACCGCTATCTTCGAGTGGCAATAGAATGCCTACGCCACCCTCTCCCAGGCCAGGTCCAACGGTCGTCTGGGAGGATAACGGAAAACCAACCAGCAATTGACATCATGCTTGCTGGTCAAATCACTGGTCATGTAAAGCACATGGCAGTTCCAATTGCCATGATCCAGGATGACATCAGGGCTGGCAATTCAATCCCCGAGAAGATCAAGGACACCCTCAATCCAAGTGATATGGGCATGAAGCCGAACCCAGCTACTACTCTCCATCCCCACTTCCGTCTCGCATGCAGACATGGATTTTATCCAGCTCCAACTTCTGAGCATGGAAAATTGATGCAAGTTGAATTAGTCAACCAATGCCTGACTGAATTTGACTCAGCTCCATCCAACATCAAATTCAACTCTCAGGAAATGAGCAATCTGACAGCTGTATACGACAACAAAGAGCAGAGTGCCAAGAAACCCGGCTGACATCAACCATCGGCGACTCCTATACATATATTTTTCATCTACATTTCATCTCCAATCATACACACAGACACCTTCCATACCAAGTCAGTACAAGTGACCCAATCTGCACTAGAATTCTACTGCCACCCTACTCAATACTGTTCACAGATACTCTTTGCCGACTTGCTACGACACGTAGAAGTGACTGGCAGTATCTCAAGTACTGCATGGCTATTCAGACAAATTGGTCCAGGCTTTTGGAATAAGCATCATCACCTTAATAGAATAAGTACAACTTTACATGGAACACATCTTTGGTTATTCATATCTATATTTTAGTTTTATTATGTGATGAGCAACCAAGAATTTATTGGAACAAGTTCAGGATCTTCTTTACCACCTAAGAATACGTGCTAAAGAGGGGCTGGAGATGCAGGGTAAATAAACCTGCCAAGACGAGTTTCAAACTCGTTTAGAGATCAGCACCAAACTGAATCAAATAGATAACCTCACAATGAGTCAATTACAATATTATCATCATATTCAGTTCGTCGACTGACTTCGACCACCTTACAGTTAAATACGACTGACAGAAAGGCTGTGAGAGTTGAAAGTTGAAAGTTGAAAGTTGTTGATAGGTGCGATTAACTTGAAATAGATTCTATGGAGCTGTTAGAGGCTGGCGAGCTGTTGAGATATCTACAAGCAATGAACGAATTCACAGCTGACATTACTTTTCCAATTGAAGGAAAGGCCTTGCCGAGCAAGGGTTACTATTGAGAAAGTGAGAGGTAAAATACAAAAAATGGGCGTAAATTGTGCTGTGTGAATAATTTGAACAAGAATCAAGATGGCATCTTTATTGATGTGCAGCATGAATTACATTGCTATATTCCAATATGATGCATTTGTGGTGTCAAGGCTTGTCAAGGCACAGAGTGTCCTTGAGTGTTATAAACTGATGCATCCATTGGTAGTATGCTGACACCATTTTACTTTTCTGTTCGAAGGGTATCAAACGTATTTCTGTTTCCATGAAGTATCTGTTCTAATAAGTGTTGTCCCATGAATATGATAGGTTGCTGGAGAAAGCATTACCTGTCAAATGTCAAATTCACAAGGAGGCTGATTTTGGCTCGTTTTGAATCTCAGTTAGAAAATACATCGACACAGAGTGCTGGATTGGGTTTCATCGTTATCTTTCTGTATGGCAATGCGTGCAGCGTATTAGAACTGATTTTGCCACACCAAATAATGGGCTGATTGCATGTTATGGTTACCAGTTTTATCTTATACTGTACGCTGAGATTATTGCCCGGTTTCTCAGTCAGACTTCAAATTTGTTGCCACGGACAACCGTTACATTCAAAGGCAGTGGCACCTCTGGGTTTTCAGTTGAATGATCTGCATACCAGTGAGTAACACATGGTGTCACTACCCTAAAAAACTGGCGATACCCACTTTCTTTTTGTGGCAATGCTTCGCGCGGCGTACAATCAGTCATCCAGATTAGTTCACCAGCTTCCAATTTTGTTCCTTGTCCAATTAGGCCGCGCAGATGCTCGCATCCTCCTTGACGATCGGCGATGCCTGGTACCTTACCATCAACAAGTGCATCCCAAACCTCGCTTGTATCTGCAACGCTAGATGCCATGAAAATGCCGCCCTCATAATGATCTTTACTGTAGAACATCCCCATGCCCCACCTATGCTCCTTTGCGGGGATGAACGATGATGCGCCTGGATCATCTTGAAAAGATCCTGGCCTCTCAATGTGCAGCCCCTTCCTTCGCTGAGCCAAGCCAACATCGACATAACTTTCATGCACAGTGAGAAAGCCAACTTTTCCTTTGTCATCGGTGGTATAGGGGCATTGCTCAATGAGTGGATAATAACATTTGAGATAATCAGGTAACGAAGTCTTCTCGCCAAATATGAAGGGCATCATATTTACATTTCGATTGGCAGGCTGTGGAAATGATACTCGAGCACAGCTTGCAAAAGAGATGAAGCCATCATCAAATCCCCAAGATGAAGTTGAAGCATCGTCGATTTGAGCATTCTTGGACCAGCTCATACCATTGCGGCCATGATTAAACTGCATCAGACACGGCGAACAATTAGGTCTGCCAACAAGTGCTGCTGGAAGAGTAAGCTTCACGTGCCCTGCCCACTGGTTGCTAATGAATGAGAATATCTCCCTGATGAGTGTCTCCTCCTGCTCGCGTAGAAGTGCGAAAGGAGATTTCTGATCTCGGGTTCCAGCGAATAACACCTCTAGTGTCCCTTTCCATCCAAACTTCACAAGTTTCTCTCCATGCAATAATTCGGCTGTGGTCGGGAGGAGTTCCAACTTGCTCGGATCAATGATCTTCGCATCAGGGCCGGCTGAGACACGGGCGTGTGCTGTATTAAAGTTGCTCATCAATGCAGCTTATCAGAGATTATGAATTGACAACTCCAAATTCTGATGAAAAGGGTACTATGAATATTATTCATGCAGTTAGATTTTGTACAGTATTGGTATTGTAAGTTGTGCTATCATCAATCGCACATGAGATCAACCAAAACAACTGTGCACGACACAGTATGGTAGATATCCAGAGGTATCCAGAGGTGCATGGTTACTTCCTGCTCCCAGGGAAGTGCACGACACATTTCATTTACCTCATGCATGCCCACGCACCTCCCTTTGGATGAATTTTATGAGGAGTATGATTATGAGTATGATCGTGTATCGTATGATCAAGATCCATAAAACACGATCCATTCTCATTCTTGCATTTTCGGGGTCTCTTGAATTTATGCTCACATCACATAGGTACGATATCGTGCAAAGGAATCAATTCATTTGCTTTTCAATAGCGCAGCGCACAGTTCATCCCCGCCAGCTGCGCCAATATTTTTGTTGTCAACAAAAGTGAGGACAACATGACCCAGGCGTTGTTGGTACGATATGAAACCACGATAGAATGACTAGATGCCTCGTCCAAGTGAAGGGAAAGAGGGGCTGGCAATTGATGGCAGTGTGAAGGATGCATGATTAACATGGATAAATTCACCCAAACATTATGATATGTTCTCAGAGCTCTTATTGGTGAGCCCAAACGCATTTCCTAGCGTGGCTAAAAATCAAATATATTATATGGAGCCATGCCTCCTCCTTCTCCACACGCCTCCAAGGTGTGCATCTTCACATGAGATATCAACACACCGCACCAAACCACTCCCACCAAGCCTCACCAAGATAACCATACTTCAGCACCTTGATCCCATCAAGCCAGAAACATCAAAATCATCAACCTTTCCTCTCTCTCTAATAATAACCACCCTTCCCAGTGTCGTGACTCGAATCCTTCTTCATCGCCTGCAAATAATCCCCGATCACCCTCATGGCCGTAGCAATGCTCGTCGCAACCGTATGCCGAAGGAGAGGCGCATTTCGCGATAGGATGCAATGACACAAATGCACGTAAGACGGATCGACCAGCGGGCGCGTGTAGTGATTGATCCTTCGTTCGTTGATCGTACTTTTGGTGGTACCGAGTCGATCCTCATTCAATTTTCGCTTTTTGGCAGGAACGGAAGCCGTAGACTCTTCGTCAACGCCCCCCGCACCGTCATCGGAGTTACCCTCTCGTACGATCTCCACCTCGCCAATCAAAATATCCACCGCGGGACACAGCACATTGCTCAATCTAGCGCTGACCACATTCGAAATAACCTCCTGAGCCGTCTGCAACTCGGCGCTCATGACCGACAGATTCTGCTGCGACGCCCCCGACCTATCCACGCCCCACTTGTACGTCGCCGCCGACACGAGGCTGAGCAGGAGATTGTATTCCTCGATGGCCACCTGGAGCTTGGCCGCGAACGCTTTGATGGGAGCGTACATTTCCACATTCTCCGCGGCCGTTCTACGGACGTCGTAATCGGGAATTGTTTTGGGGAGCTCTTTCGGCAATTTGTTGAATTTGAGAATCATGCATAAACGAAGTCTGATTTGCGGGAGGGAGGTGACTTCGAAATCGGCTCCTATTTTGGAGTGGGCTGTTATGATCGATGATTTCCAGTCGTCGTCGGTGGAATTGTCGGCGGAGGATGCTGCCGATGCGTTTTTTTTGCCGGGACCCCGCTTTTTCTTCGGCTTGGTTTGCGGAGCGGCCGCCGACGGAGGCGACTTCTTTGGGGCGGGGATGGAATCTGTTCCGGCGCCGCCGCCTCCGCCGCCGCCGATGGCTGCTGCTGCTGTCGACGATGTCGCCACCGCGCCCGCTGGGAGAGACGGCGCCGCCGCCAAAGCTCCCGAGGCTCCTGTCCCGGCGGGCGCAGCGAATCCGTCGAGCTTTACTGTCACCGGCTTGCTGCTATCATCTTGGTTGTTGTCCATGGTCGTTGTTTTTCGATTTGATTTCGAGGAAGAGGGTTCGTTGTGAGTCGTTTGGCGTCGCCGTCGTCGTGCGTTGTTGTCGTTGCTTTTGTTTTTGTTGTTCTCTGCTCGACGATCGAAGAGTTTCAGTTTCAACACGACTAGCACTAATCAAATATAACATCTAACATACGTAAGGAAATAGATCATTACTTACACTCTTATTAAATATGGTAATTAACTTATAAATCCGTCCTATTTGATATTAACATTTTCAGAATAATTAAGTTAGCTCTAATGTCTCACCCAGCAGTTTTGAGTTTTGACACGGTTTTGACGGATGACGGAAAGACTGAGACAATCATAATGTCAAATGAGAAATGGCGGGAACGACTGCCAACATCATCTCCGTCCATTTCACCGTGAATGATTTCACGCACTCAAAAACGACCTGAAAACATAACTTCACCCACCTCGAACTACGATACGACGGACTGATACGGACACAACTTTTGTAGGAATCATACAAAACTTCAGTAACCATGGGCGCCGAAGACGAAGAGAAAGCAAAGATGGAGGAGGAGGAGGTAGAAGAAGGCGGTGCCGACGAAGCAGAGGAGGCCGAGGGCGCTGCGGCGGCGGGAGAAGCTCCCAAGAAGAAAAAGAAGAAGAGTGAGTGTGGTGGTACATGTTGTGATTTGTGAATGATGTGCACAGACGGACGTGCATATCTCTTTTCCTCGCTGCTGCTGGAGGTATCAAATGAAATGCTTGAATTGCTGAATAACTCATGCCATCTCATCTTCGTGATTCTCATGTACGTGTACAAATCTATCTAGAGAAGAAGAAGAAGAAGAAAGCAGGCGGAGCCGGAGGCCTCGCCAAGGGTACACCCTCCAACAAAGCCGAAGGACGCATGCTCTCCGAAGGATCCTTCACCGACTACTACGTAGCCCACGGCCAAACAGAACCGCCCACCCTCCCCGTAGCCAACCTCTTCCGCGGCGAGGACGGCGAAACCAACAACCACCTACCCCCCTTCCCCGAGGGCGAGATCCAAGAACATCCATTGGAATCCAACTCCCATCGCATCTCCTCCGCCGAACTTCGCGCGCAGGAACGCATCCAATCCAACCTCTACGCCAAGCTCCGTCACGCTTCCGAGGTCCATCGTCAGGTCCGTCATCATGCCCAATCCTTCATCAAGCCCGGCATCAAGTTGGTGGACATGTGCGAACGCCTGGAGGAAATGAACCGCAAACTAGTCGTCGAACACGGACTCGAGCGCGGCATCGGCTTCCCCACCGGATGCTCCCTCAACCACGTCGCTGCCCACTACACCCCCAACGTCGGCGATGATACCGTCCTATCCTACGACGATGTCATGAAGGTGGACTTCGGTACCCAGATCGATGGGAGGATCATCGATTGCGCTTGGACGGTTAGTTTTAATCCCAAGTATGATCCGTTGTTGGAGGCGGTGAAGGAGGCGACGATGATGGGGATTAAGACTGCGGGGATTGATGTTCAGTTGGGGGAAGTGGGGGAGGCGATTCAGGAGGTTATGGAGAGTTATGAGGTTGAGTTGGATGGGAAGACTTATCCTGTGAAGGTGCGTAGTTCGATGTTGTATATCTTACATCTTGTGTGTGAAATTGAGATACTGCGGTGAATGTATGACTTGGAGCTTGGATTCAAAGTTGCTCTTCGTTTGCTCAAAAATACTCATCACTTCTCAATTCTCATCCGTCTCCTATCCAATTGACACACATCATACAACCCCATCAACAATCAAACACACAAACAAACAGTGCATACGCAACCTAAACGGCCACTCCATCGGACCCTACCAAATCCACGCCGGAAAATCCGTACCCATCGTCAAAACCGAGGACCCCACCAAAATGGAGGAAAATGAAATATTCGCCATCGAAACCTTTGGCTCCACCGGCCGCGGCTACATTGTCGAGGATATGGAATGCTCCCACTACATGAAAAACTTTAATGCTCCCCACGTTCCACTCCGATTGCCACGTGCTAAGAAACTGCTGGGTCATATCAATAAAACGTTTGGTACGCTGGCGTTTTGCCGACGATGGTTGGAACGCGAGGATGGCGGATCGGCCACTGTGAATGGACTGAGGGGAGAGCAGGAGAAGTACATGGGTGCTTTGAAGAATTTGTGCGATGTGGGGATTGTGCAGGCTTACCCGCCTCTGGTTGATGTGAAGGGATGCTACACTGCGCAGTATGAGCATACGCTGATTTTGAGGCCGACTTGCAAGGAGATTTTGAGTAAGGGAGATGATTATTAAGAGGGATAGTGACAATGGAGATGCTGCATTCAACACGTGAAGGGGGGTCATTATTGAGAGGGCTGGTAATATTTCAAGCGGTTTCAGCAGGCTTGATATGGTAAATCTTGCAGTCAACATGTATTATCAAACGATTGTATTTGATTGTTGAGAGAAGGAACAGTAAAGGGGGCTTGAGAATGGGTTTATTGTGAAGACAGTTAAATGATGTTGATACGAACGAACTGACGTAACAACTAATTTGATTCAAGAACACTCCATATTGAGGAGATGCCATTGCAATGATAGACTCAGATTGAGAAAAGGGCCTCAGTGTCAATGCAATGGGCAATGATGAAACATCTTGAATCTTTTTAGTGACATCCTTGATGGTGATAACAGGAGTGTTGGAATGCTTCGATCTGCTCTAATCGCGGATAGCTTCAATCTACCTTCAAAACCATTGGGTTCTTCCCTAATGAACACTCTATATGATACACTACGAACTACTATTTACAGGCAATCAATCCGTAATCTTCTCGACTTTCACTGTTGATCCACCAACACTTTGTTCAAGCGCAGCAACTAACATCTCTCGAGTCCCATCCACCCCCAATCCTCTTGCATGAAGAGCCCTCCTCAAACTGTTGATTGACAATGTTTTGAACTTGTACGGGTCATCACAACCTTGCCTTTTAGCTCTTGTCTCTTTCTTAGTAAGGGCTGCCAAGATGTCATTAAGCATATCTTGGGAATAAGGCAAATCCTGAGTTGGAATCATTTCAAGGACCTCTTTTCTATGATCTAGTATGTATTCCATAACTTTCTCCTTGAGCAGTGGACATTTCTTGGTGTCTGCGAAGTAATAGTTATCCACCACATTGTCCATGGTAAGAGTTATGTTTTTGACATAGCATACCTCCGCTTCCACTTTCAGATTGAGAATATTGTATCTATCAGCCGCATCAATTGCATCTTTAAAACAACCCTTGAATAGTTTAGAGGTGACTTTTCCCCCATAGAGATAATACAAAAGAGCCCTGAATGTATCTGGATCAACGTCAGGTATTGTCACATGGGTAACACTTCTTCCATCACCTTCGCATAACTCTGCCAAAGTTGGAGCGCATGCTTTCAAGATCAAGCTGTGAGCAGGAAAATGCTCGGGTTTTGCAAAGATACCTTGTCCCGGTATTTTGAACACGATGTCTGCGGATTTCTCATCCAAGAAAAAGCCGAGCATTGCTTTGCATAGAGGATTTTCCGGGGCAAACGTTGGACTTGGTGGACCCAATGGATCAATTTCTCTAAGGTGCACTCTGACAACCAGGGAGCCAAATGAGAGAACATTTTCCTTTGGATTAAGAACGTCTCGATACGGGTATTGGAAAACTCCATTAACATCTAGCGGTGCCATCTTTCTCGAACTTCCATCCGAGCAAATTATTTCAGCTTCACAACACACGTTTGCCTCTTCGCCATCTTTTGTTGTACTTTGAAGGAAACACGTGAGATGTTCTCCATCCGCATTATTTGGAAGGCACCACATGTTAAATTTGTGATGGTATCCAAAACACGAAAATTCAGCACTGCCAATGCATTGGTTGATTGGTATTGCTTCGAAGTCCTGAAAGCTGAATTGAAATGCAGAAGGCCTGCTGGCAACCACCGGAGATGGAGAATCAGTTTGAAGTCCCAATATTCCTTTGAAGATGCGATCAGCCAGACTACCACTCATGTTGGGCGCTTCCATCTTTCAAGTTGCAATTAGCAGAGGAAGAGATCCAAGCTAATCTTCTCACAATAGGTACAGACTCGTTAACAAATGTGATAATAGACGTCTGGACCGATCGTTAACCTCTCCGATTGACCTCTGCTAGCTCTACTATCAGGTGGCTAGGTTTGGTGCACGCGTTCTTTCGTTCTTAGACTTCACTGACGGAGACATCATGCATCGCTGTGGCAGTCAATCAAGGTATTGTAGCGAGCGCGGCGTAGCAGAGGGAAGCATGAAATGCTCGGAGAGGACCCGGAGGGAAATCTTATTTTCATCGCGTCTGGTACACAGATTTCTTAGTTGTCAAAAATAATGTGGGAATTAGTATGGCACATATTCTGACCTCGCATTCTCAATAATTACGACTCATGAGAATATCTTGATTTGATGCCGACGAGACACGATACCGACCTGATATTGTACCATATATGGTATCAACAACATCATATCGCAGCCAACTACCAGAGCGGATTGCAGTGCTACCTACTGCTACCACTCTGCCACACCTTTGAGGGCGAGCACACAACGATCGACCTAATAATATGTTCAGACCAGATTCAGACGCGAAACATTCCCAACCCCTATCATTTTTTTCTGAGTGCTCCCTGAAACATCATGCCATCGTCATCGTATCTCCAGTCTCCGCTGTCAACCTTAGAACCATCTCCAGATTCGCCCATGCAGGAGCTACCCGATTCACCGCTGTCGACGCTATCTCCTCAATCGTCCTATGAAACCGATGATGCCCGTGTGAAATATAGCTGGAGCGGCGGGACGTCGACCATCAATCCCAATGAAAGCAATGAGTTCGGAACGGAAGTGACCGTGGTCAATGCAATGGGTCATGAAGATGAAGGAGAAACGCAAGATATGGCATCGCTCGAACCCATGCATCATGGAGCCACTCCGAGAGCAGGCAGAACACAAGAGACGTCCTCTCTCGAGGCCATGTATGGAGTCGCTCCGAGGTCTGGCAGAACGCAAGACACTTCCTCTCACGAGTTCATGTATGGAGCCACTCCGAGGGCAGGCACAAGAAGTAGGGCTTGCGAAGCTACACCGAAAGCCGGGACGGCGAACAGACACAGCACCCCGAGCCCCATGCGAAGTAGCTCAAGAAGTAGTGGAGAGCACCACAGGACTCCTCCTGCACCTATTGTTACAGAACGCGCATCAGCAGCGTGGGACGCCTCCAAAACAATTTCTTTCCCCGAAGCCCAGGCGCAGCAGGAGAAGAAGAAGAAAAAAGAGTCGCAACACCATCACCAGAAGAGCCAGTCTTCGTTCTCGGGGATATGGGATTTCATGAGTGCGATTGGTCTATCTCGGAGTGAGAGCTTTGCAGACGACGAAGATGGCGCAGCTGAACAATGTGTTGGCAATGGTGAAGAACTATTGTCGGAGTCAAAGGAGAACGACTTGTTTGCGATGGAAGTGGGCCTCATGTTGTAAGTTCATATCTTATGCTCTATCTGTTGCTAATAATCACTTCAATGATGCTCATGGTCTAATAACTTCATATTTCAACCTGTGGTAAAACAGCTCTAATGACGAAGGTGATACCATCAATGATCCTAGCACTCTCTACTCCAAAAACTTCTCTTCCAGTTTCACAATTGAATCGGAAATTTCAGCGAGGCACTCTCCCGCTTATGATCTAGCCAAATACTTGAAGTACCGCCGAGACAATGGATTCGGCCCATCGTCATTTGAAGAGTATGAGAATAAAAACAATGAGGCGTCTGTAGCCAAAACTCAAACTGCAGACGAAAGTACCATTTACACGGCAGGTCAGAGCACGGTCCGAGATGATCACGGCAATCAAATACCTGAGAATGCCAAGATGATATTGGGATATGACGATGCCATGCGCAGAAAGGGCAAGAAACCCGGCAAGAACAAAAAGGAACGCAAGGAGCAAAAAAAGAATATATTCCCCACTGTTCAAAAGGGAGCCGATAACACTCCGGCGGAGATGGAACGACGCTTGCGCGAGCTCGCGGGTCAAATCTCCTCTGATTGGCGTGGTTCGGAGTTCATGCCGCCCGCCTTGGCGCGCCGATTGCGTGACTTTCAATTCGCACGCGAGAAGCGTCGCAAAAAGTACGGCAAGACTAAGCCTTGGGGCATACTTGGTCTGTATGATCATTTGAGCGGGGTGAAGTTGGATGTGGAGTGGGCCGAAGACGCGGCATGGCGCAGACAAAATATGCAGCCTTATTTAACCTGGGCCGACTATGAGGCCGAAAAGAATGCAGGGTTCAATCGTCCCTTCTTCACATTCCTGGTTGTATCAGCCTGCACGGCTATGATGTTTACTTCTTTTTTGGTGAACGATTGGAAGTTCGAGCCGCTGTCTGTCAATCCCATGATCGGACCCAGTGCAGAAACGCTTTTGACCCTAGGTGCCAAGGATTCTTACCTTATCGTGATGCAGCAGGAGATATGGAGGCTGGTGTCGCCAATGGTATTACATGCAGGATTGATTCACTATGTGATAAACATGTTTGCATTATGGTTTGTTGGAAGGGCTATTGAACAAATTCATGGATTCTTTCCTGCCGTCATTCAGTTTGTCGTCCCAGCGATTGGAGGAACAATTCTGAGTGCCATCTTCTTGCCGGAGTACATTACCGTTGGCGCTAGCGGAGGCATCTTTGGCTTGATTGGAGCATGCATATCCGATATCATTATGAATTGGAACTTGCTCTTTAATGAGTTTGTCAACGAGCGCGGAGCTAGGCTAAGCCATGCCAGGGTCCTGCTAGTGCTGTTCCTAGACATCGTGATCAACTGCCTCGTAGGCCTGACGCCCTTTGTTGACAACTTCACCCACCTCGGAGGCATGATCTATGGTTTCTTATGCGGCCTGAGCACAATCCAACTGGTCTCGCCTAGATTTTTTGGCGACGAACGCCAAATGTTTCACAAGTGCAAGCTGCTCTTTTTCCGTTCCTTTGGCCTGCTAATTTGCATGGCCGGCATCATCGCATCGAGCGTCGTGCTCTTCTCGGGAGATGGTGACACGAACCCGTGTACCAGTTGCACGTACATGTCATGCGTTTCTTTCCCACCATGGGTGGAGAAGGATGAGAAATGGTGGTATTGCGACACTTGCAATCAGGCATCGGCATCAGGCACATTGGATACGTCGACCGGGAAGTTTATCCAGTTGAATATTAACTGTCCAAATGGATCAACCGAGACTGTTGATATGAATCCAACATGGCCACAGGATGAGCTAGGCTTGGAGTCCATCCTTCCAAATCTGTGCCGAGAACATTGTCTTTGGTAAACTGAAGGGTAACAATACTCGACAGAACTAGGAAGTGGCTTGTCACCACTGGATATAGACTGTACAGCCAGCAAACTGCCACCAAAAGGAGTGGCCTTGATAGATATGATGTAAATTTATTGCTGGGGGGAAATGAACGATTCTAGCTCTCTGACTTCGCCTAGACTAGACGTAAAACGCTACAACTTATTTTTACTACCAAGTATGAGATGATGCACATTTATTGGCTGTTCCGTGTTTAACTTAAGAGCACAGTGCCAACAACCATTCACGTTGTGTTAGGTTGTCAATGAATATCTCTACTACTACAAAACTATTCATGCGGACTAAAACTTTGTTCACAGGATGAGATCTATATAAGATAATGATATAATATGATCTTGGTTCCATAGTGTGTACTAATACCTAATACTGTGCACCAACCACCCTGAAGCGGATCGATTAGTATCCAATATATTCGTTGATGAGTGGCTCCATTAGATGATAGTTTGAGTTAAGAACTAGCTGCCAGCTTCAATACCAATCATTTATTTTGGCCATGCCTTTGTCATGGGATGTTTGGCGTTGCCATTCACCGCACTAGAAGGAGATCCACTTGGCCAATATAGATGGCAAATCTTATTGGCTTGCAGAGCTTGCATGTGATATTCGCTTTGAGTCTTGCCTGGCCCGTTCGTGGCAGCACTAAATATATATTTGTTTGATTGGAATATCTCGAGTGGGATGCTATCGTGTCCACCACTACTTATATAATTGATAAGTTGAGAACTGTAATGTGGTCAAAGTCAGTCAACGAACTGAAGATGATGATAATATTGTAATTGAATAATTGGGAGGTTATCTATCTGATTCAGTTTGGTGCTATTTCTAAACGTCCAATATCGTTGGGACCAAGCCCTTTACAGCTGATATTACAAGAAGGGTCATTCATCCTGGATAGCTAATCGTGGGTGAGTATGAGAAATCAAAGTGCTGGCATTGATTCATGCCCTGTCCATCAATGCAGTGTCTATCCTCAAACTTGAAGAGATCTGTCCCTTTCTCTTTGATGCAACAATCAAATACTGAATTAAAGACTGTAGTGTCTTTGGGGAGCTTGTCTCTTGGGATGGGTTGTGATAGGACCATCATATTTGAATTCTTGCTGTATTGATGCTTCAGGCCATTTATC
>JALLAS010000409.1:0-13911 GCA_036939415.1 Detonula confervacea | reverse complement strand
GGTCCGTCTCCAAAGAAAGTGAACTGTGTTGCGCAATAATATGCGGATCGGGCGGTATTGGAAAGACAAAGCTATCACAGGAGCTTGTGCATTTTGCCATGACAGGTGATGGCAATGGTCAAGATGGATGCATCTTAATCTCCGGAAAATTTGACAAACTGCAGCAATCACAGCCATTTTCAGTGATATCAACTGCGTTCAACAATTATTGTGATTGGCTATCAAGACCCGAGAATGCTTCCGTTGCAGAAAAGATTTCAAAGGCACTGAAGAGGGTGCTGCACATCGACGTGCATGCTCTGTCAAGGCTCATGCCAAATCTGTCAAAGATCATTGGAGACATATTTGGAAACGAGAGTGATGTTTTTGATGATGGTGCACAGAAGAGATTGAGTTACATTTTATGTCAGTTTTTAGAAATCATATGCCGCCATCATGAATCTCCTGTGATTCTTTGGCTGGATGACCTCCAATGGGCAGACTCGGCTTCAATCGCACTCATCAATCGAGTGATGATGGTATCAAACCGATTCTTCTTCTTGGGATGCTGTCGATCTGATGAAATGGCACATGATCATGATCTTTGGAATATGCTCAATGCTGTCAGTGACTTTGGGGTGAATACAACGAAGATCGAATTGGATTGCATAGACAAAGATTCAGTCAACTTGTTGATCTCTCAGAAGCTCAACGTGTTGCCCCGGCTGACACGCCCACTTGGTGATGTGATTTTCCACAAAACCCAAGGATGCCCCTTCTTTGTTGGTCAGCTCATGATGATGTTGAGTAAAGAGGGTTTGCTGTGTCCTTCTCTGACTCGCTGTCGTTGGGTATGGGACGAGGAACTAGTTTCAGAACGCGAGTTGCCTGATGATATCGTCAAGTTCATTATCAATTCTCTCAATCGTCTCCCGAGAGAAGTCATTTCCTCTCTGTGCATTCTTGCTTGCTTTGGTGCTTCCTCTGACTGCTCCATGATTGAGAAGCTTCAAGATGAAGTTGAGAAATCACTGTCAGGTCCACTTGACATTGCAGTATCTGAGGGCTATCTTGATAAAAAGGACAATACATATTCCTTTGTGCACGATCGAGTTCTTGAGGCAGCATATGATACAATGACAACCAATTATCGAATACATTGTCACCTGAAGTGCGGTATGTTACTAAGCACTGTTGCTGAGAGGGATCACGACAATGCCTTACTTTTGATTGCTGTGGGCCAGATCAACATGGGTGGGCCTTCCGCTGTGTCTGATGACAAACAAAAGCTGAGAGTCGCAAACTTGAATCGGTCTGCAGGCAAGATATCCATTGGCATGTCAGACTTCTTATCCGCTTTTCGATTTTTTGACAATGGCATGGTAAGCAGTAGCAGCTTCATCTTTTCATGCTTAAACATTATGTTTGTTCTTAAGATTTCTTACGTCATAATTGTTTCTCATTCTCATCTAGTCTTACCTAAAGAATAGTGACTGGGAAAATGGCAACTATGAGCTGAGCCTGGATTTGCATAATGGGGCAGCAAGGTGCGCAATAATTAATGGGACTGGGGGAGGGGACCATACTGCCATAGAGATACTGTCTAGGCAGGTGCTACATCATGCGAGGTGCCTTGAAGACAAGCTGGACATACTTCTTATCAAGATGAAAGTTCTTCTACACAAATCAAAGTTGCCCGCAGCAATTGAGCATGGATTCGATGTATTGTCTCAACTCGGAGAGATGATTCCCAATGAAATCACACCTGATTTAATTCTTAGGTGCTTGGAGGATACCAATGCAATACTTTCAAACATCTCAGATGAAGATCTGATGAACTACAGAGTTATCCATGACCGCAAGAAGGAGATTGCAATTCAGATCATGGCAAGAATTTCGGAGGCGCAGTACCAAATCAGTCCAAGTGACCAGCCAATGGTTGTCTTGAAAATGGTACAGCTTTCTTTGAAGCATGGTTTGTCACCTCTGTCGCCGCTTGCATTTTCTCTCTATGCATCTTTTATTGCCAGCACAGGTGATATTCACGCAGGTTATCGTTTTGCCAAAATATCAAAAGCCTTACTGGATAAGTTTGATGGCAGATCCAATCAAATCGTGGGAGAAGTTTATGCATACACAACTCAGATCATGGCACATGTTGAGCCAATTCAAAGTGTAGTAGAACTTCACATCCAAGGCCAAGAGGCTGCTATGAAAACAGGAAGCGCCGGCGCCTTTTTGAACTATCTCTTTAATGGTGGATTTCATTTTTGGAGTGGAGCGAAACTGAGCAAAACAGAATCCTCTATAAGAGAAAGCATGATCTTCATGAAGCAACACCAGAATTTGATGTTGTATGCCATATTGATGCCTACTTTGAGGACGGTATGCATATTGCATGGCACCCCATTTGATACAGTTGAGTCTGACAGCAACCACGAGTCATCTTTGTGCATTAGAGATATAGAGGAAGAGCTTCGATTGACCAGCCCAGCTCAATCAAAGAGATTCTACGTCAACAAAATGCTCATTGCATTCATATTTCGCGAGTTCGACGACGCCCGAAAGTTTGCACTCAAATACTCGCAGTTCAAGATTCCCTTTTGGACAATTTTATTTCACCAATGCATGCATACGTTCTACGAAGGCCTTGTATCATTTTGGATAGGACGCGAAGAAGACTGTGCCATGTGGATAACTTGGGGCAGTGAGGCGAAATTATCAATTCAAACAAAATTGCTTCCACATTCTAAGTGGAACTTTGAAAACAAGGTGTACCTTCTCAGCGCCGAAGAGCAGTACTGCCGAAGGGACTTTGACCTTGCTGAAGAGCTTTATGATAGAGCAATATTAAGTGCAAGAGAGCACCGGTTTGTTAATGAAGAAGCGCTGGCAAATGAAGTGAGTTTTATTTTGTTTTAGATTTGCTTCAACTTTATAAGTCGACTTCTTCATCATTATTCTATCATCCTTGTTTTTTTGGTTTTGTTCATGCTAGTTGGCAGCCTTTTTCTACTTGGAAACAGGTAGAAAGAAACGATCATTGCCGTACTTCTTACAAGCAATTGAGAAGTACCATGAGTGGGAAGCGTATGCGAAAGTGAAGTCGTTGGAATCTTACGTGGAAGAAATGTTCACCTAATCATCTTCTCGGGTCCACAGTGGGGGGTGTTGCATTTGTACTCTCTTATTCTCTTGATTTGAATCAAACTGCAATGATGCGTGGACCTCATTGTATGATACCTACATGCCATGAGAATGATGGAAAAATAATGTACAGGCTCAGAATAGTCTATGAACAAAATCAAGTCGTACATATTTATATGGAAATAACGTGTACAGGGAGAGTTATTTATGCGACACTAAACTTCCTTTGTTTCATAAGTAACTGCAGCATCCGCCGTTAATTGGGAGCTCCACCTCATCGTTGGCCCAACAAGAGACAACAACCATCTGGAAACAGCACATAAAAGTTGATAGAAAATCGACCCATCCCATGCTCCAGCTTCATTCTGCTTAGATGATGAATCCGATCATCCTCAGTACCCATCATCTTCACCGTCACTGGGCGTCTGTGGCTTCGGATTCCTAATGATAAATCTTTCCCCACGCGATAGTTTTGCAAACGCTCCTCTCCTTCCACCAGGAGGACGATGAATCTAAAACCATCCTCAGTACTCGTCATCGTCACTGGGCGTCTGCGGCTTCAGATTCCTAATGGAAAATCTCGTCCCGCTTGACTGTTTCGCGAGCATTCCTCTCCTTCCGCCGGGAGCATGATTTTCCCCGCCGCCGCCGCCGGAGGCAGGGGTCGCGGCGACCGGAGCCTTGAGTACTCGAACGTGCGACACCCAATACTTGGCATTGTACGCCTTGGAGCTCCCGTTCTCGTTGACGATAAAGATGATGGAATCGGAGGCAATGACTTTCTTGACCCTGGCGAAGGTCCATTTCCCCGTCGTGCGACGGATGAACGCGGGGTCGTCGGGTTGGAGGCTGGCGATGCGCATCAGGGCGACGTCCTTGTCGTCGTCCTTGATCATGTCTCGCCGTCGTCCTTCCTCGCCCAGTTTGTACGTTGTTGCGGCGGGTTGCTCTCCCTTCGGGCCGCCCTTTCGACGACCGCGATGATCTTCCGCACGACCGTTATTATTATTCTTTTCCCTCCCGAAAGAAGTTCCGTTACTACGCCCGCCGCCGCCGCCGCCGCCATTAGCGTGATGTTTCGTCGCTACATTATCATGCTCCCCGTTCATCATGTACGACTTGACAACCTCCCTCAACACCGAAAACTTGTCGTTGTCCGACGAAAGGAGAAGATCGCCCTCCAGTATCTCGCCGTCGTCGCCGGAGCCGATGCTGAGCCGCGCCACCTGCTCCATCAGCGCGCGTTCCAAATCGGCCATGTTTTCCGGGGACGTGTTCAAACGATAAGGAGCGGCGTTGCCGTTATTTTTGCCGCCGTTATCGTTGCTTAAATTGTTGCGGTCGTTGACCAAGTGGGCCTTTTCGGCCATGACGAAGTTCATTAGGGTTTCGCGGGATATTCCGTTGTTGTTATTGGCCGGCGGCGTATTACTTTGCTGAGCATTGCGACCGCGACTCTCGACGGGAGAATGCACCGGCGGAGGGTCGAAATCCACCGCGTTGAGCATTCCGACCTTTGGCGTGGAGATGCTGCGGGTCCGCGACGAGGATGGCTGATCGGCGGCTGCTGCAGCTGCTGCTGCCCTGTCCCTCCCGCCCCTCCTACCATCCCGATGCTGTTGTTGTTGCGATCTCGCAGCGGAAGAAGATGGCGGATGCTGCTGCTTGCTACTGCCCCGTCCCCCCATTTTTCGTTGCGTGGACTGCGAGCGCACCGATGCGGAATCTCTACCACCGTTGCTTTTGTGCAATTGACGACGAGGTTGTTGTTGTTGTTGTTGTTGTTGTTGTTGTTGTTGTTGCTGTTGCAGTTGCTGCGTCTCCTTCCCTGACTGCCGCGGATGCTGCCCCCTGTTGCCATTGCCGCTGGCTTTCAACGATTGCGTCCTCGAAGAAACGGACGTGCCGCGCTGCCCCCGTTGCTGCTGCTGCTGCTGCTGCTGCTGCTGAGACGATGATGATGATGATTGCCGGGGGTTGTTATTCCGAGCGGCGCGGGGAGGCTGAGATTCGCCCCTGGCGGGTTGGGATCCCGGCGGCGTCGTTCGAGAATCTCCTCCCGGCCTCCTTTCCCGCCGAGGGTCGATCCTGCGATGATTTCCGGGCGGTCGTTGTTGTTGTTGTTGTTGTTGTTGCGATGACGATGCCATCGACGAGTCGTCGGCCGCTTCGGAAACCTTTTTGCGTCGACCGTTATTCTCGCCGGGCGGCGGCTGCCTTTGATGACCTCCCCTCGACGTTCCGCCCCGTTGTTGTTGTTGTTGTTGCTGTTGCTGCTCCGGAGGACCCTTTCGATGATGATCCCCTCGACCCGCAGTGCTGGCGCCCGACCGAACGCTTCTATCCATGGCACCGCCGCCGCCCGAACCCCTCGCCCTCTTCCCCTTCGATGCTGCTTCCGCCGAACACTTGGGACAGGATCTCAGCACGTCCTTCCAGCCGCCGAACCTGGATTTTTTCCTCAATTGGACGGAGGGATGGTAGACGCACGTGCCGGTGGTTTCGTCGCAGGCGCGGTGCGTCAGGCCGGATGCGCCGGGAGAAGGGTCCGCTTGCATCATCAACGTTGCCGTTGGCATGGAGGACGATAGCTGTTTCTTGACTTTTTTCATCCTTCCTCCTCCTCCTACCCTCCCTGCTAGACTACTCTGTCCCCGCGGTCGTTGTTTGCTGCTGCTACGTTGTTGCTCTTCCCCCTTCGGCGTGGGCTTCGAATATGCTTCGCTATTATCATCATCGCTATTATCGCTCTCCGACGAGCCGTCCGAAGAACTGTCATTATTATACTTGGACTTCTTCTTATGTTTCCTGCCATCCTTCTTGGACTTCTTCTCCTTCTGCTTCCGCTTGGACGACTTCTTGGACTTCTTCTCCCGTTCCTTATTCCGCTTCTTGTTGCTGCTTTTCTTCTTCGACTTCTTCTTCTTCTTATCCTTGGCGGAGCCGGCGCCGCCGCTCTTCCTTTTGGAAGAAGAAGCATAATGCTGCTTATTCCGCGACGACAACAAGCTGTCCTGCAAGCTATCGTTCAAGCTGACGATGGAATCCCTCAGACTGCTCACCAGACTGCTCGCATCGCCCTGACCGTTGCCGTTGCCGTTCCTCCCGCCGCCGCCGCCGCCGCGATGATTCGTTAATTTGAGACTAAAATCGATGGATCCGTCCCCGTCCATGGCGNGGAAAAGTGGAATTAATTCAATAAGTGGAAATGGTAAGTGGAAATAATTAGTAAAAAGTGGAATTAATTCAAAAAGTGGAAATGGGTAGTGGAAACAATTCCAAAGTGGAAATAGAAAAGCCGCCCATCCTAATTTCGGGCTGGGATTGCAGCTCGAGGCGTCGGGGAGCCATGGCGGCCGGGGCGGGTCGTTCAAGAAACATTTGCTGAGCGGGGCGGGGATAGCAAGGAATCATAGCAAGGAATCATAGTAGCAACACATAAAAGAAAGCGTGAACAAAGCAAGCGCGGCAGATTGGCCATGCCGGATCCTTCCGTGGGCGGGAGCTGCATTCCGCGCGGCGGAAGGTGGCAAGACGCTCGCTACGGAAGCAGCGTTGGCGGCAGCAGCAGCAGCAGCGGCAGCGGCAGGGGGGCCGAGCTGGAGGGCGCCGTGTCCTCCTTGACTTCGGGGCGCAAGAATAGCTTGCAGAGCGGTCACTGGAAACAGCAGTAGCAGCAGCGCGTTCCCGGTCCTCCGCCGTCTAGAGGAGGCAGCATCAATAACGGGCGGGGGGCGATAATAGCAGATCCCACTCGCGCTCCAAACAGCAGCAGCAGCAGCAGCAGCCTTCAACTCCGCAGCCGCCGCAGCCGCCGCCATCAATATCAAGAGCTTCTCCCAAAGCATCTAATTTCAACGATGGCAAAAGCGCTCCGGGATCCTATTTACAATACTTGGTTAACGACGACGATGACGATGACGATGACGACGACGAAGACAACGTAGATGACAATGCAACCAATCACGAGGTAGTCATCGGGTCCGAAAGCGTAATAGGGAGCGGCAGCGTCCTCCACGAGGATTTGAGCGATGACGAGTCCTCCCATTTCCAAACGACGCCGCCGATGAATCCTCCTCCAACGACGACGACGACAACAAAGGGGAGGCAAACAAAGAATCAAATCAAAAGGGGCAGGGTGACCCCGATCGAGGAGGAGGATATGAGCTACGATGAAATTATCTACGAGTACGAGGAAGACGAGCATTTGCATGTATTCGAGCCAAAATCGAAGGAGCAGCAGCACCAGCAGCACCAGCAGCACCAGCATCGACAAAAGAAGAACCAGCCCCGAATACGGAAAAGGCCGCCGTCTTCCTCCAACTAAAACCACAAACTAGAGTTTCCGCCATTGACAAGGAGGAAGAGCTCAGTTACGATGAAATTTGCTACGAGTACGAAGAAGATGACGACAAGTCGAAACAACTTCAGAAAAAGAATCAAGCTAGAAGAAAACAACCTCCCCCCAAAAGCGGCAAAAATAATAACAGACCGGTTCCTTCCATCAAGGAGGAAGAGATAAGCTACGACAAAATTTGCTACGAGTACGATGATGAAAACGACGACGATTGGTTCTGGCCGAATAACAATGCCGTTAAAAAGAAGCCGCGGCAACAACGTGGAAAGAACAAACGTAAATCGGCTTCGGCCGAGAACAATGCAGCAATGTCCGGCGACGCAAATGGACCGCGGGATATGCCCGATTCCAATATGCCGACGGTGAAACCCTCCATCAATTCCAAACTAAAGCCCAACAGCAACAGTAACAACAACAACAGCAATACTAAATCAGCAGCAGCAATCATCAACAAACCGGCCTTCCCCGGAGCCAAATTCCATTCTTCGGGATACTGCATCCATCATCCCCACGTGCAAATCCAAGAACGCGTCTTCGACAAGTGGCACGCATTGCAAAAAGCTGTTGCGAATGCCAGCCCGCCGCCGATGACGACGATGGGAGCAGCGTTAGAATAAGAAGGGGGATGGAGGTGAAAAGGGAGGATGACGAGAGCGTCGTGAGCAAGTTGCCAATGAAGGACGCCGCTCCGGAACGTTCCGGTAGGGACGATCGCAATAATAAGGGCGGCAGCAGCGGCAGCGTTGGTGGCGGTAGAAGGCGAATGTTGTTTTCCAGGCCTCGAACCTTGTCCAAAGCAAATAGAAGCAAGAGCAACAATTCTCAAAGCGGTGATGGCGGCAATAGCATTCATAGTGGTAACAATGGGCGAAGCAGAAGCTGGTCATCACGGATAATGGGCAAACCCAAATTCATGAAGAAGCTGGGCGGCCGCTTCCTTCCGGGGGATGGTAGAAGGGGCGGAAATAATAGGCACGGCGACGAAGCAAGTTTTCAGGGGGACAATGCTGTGCCCGCCGACCATCCTCCCCGAGCTCCGCCTCCGTTTCCCGCCGACGAATCCATGCTCAGCATGAGCACGCATGGCAATGGCAACGGCAAGCCCCTGTTATTGGAGAATGGTAATGGCAACAACAAATCAACATCGGCATCGGCGGAGTTGAGCATATCGTTGCGACGATCGAAAAGCAATAAGGGACCGCCGCCGCCACTGCAAAATAATAGAAGGAACAATAGAGACAGCATAGATAGAGACAGATATGACGATGAGTCGTCATTGGGAAGGCCATCTTCGGGGGGATCGGGTCCCTAGTCCACGGCGTTGGTACCCTTCCAACCCAGAGTAGGCCACGATGACGGACCTTCCCCCACACACGACCATAATGGCAGGCGAAGGCCTAGGGTTGGTCATCACGACGACGACAACGATGGACCTCCTCCCAACAGAAATGGCAGAGGCAGGAGGCCGCCGTTGCAGGGCAGGCCAATGTCCGGGGGAAAAAGGCCCAATAATAACGGCCCCAATAATGGGCCCGGAGGACGCGGTGGTCGCAGCGGATCGCGGCCGAATAGCCGGCGCAGCCGCCATTCTCCCTCGCCGGATGGCAATGGCAGTCGTTCTCCCACGCGGTCTCATTCGCCATCGTCGTGCAAGGGTGCTTCCCGATTTCTCCCTCTGCATCATTCTGAGAATGGTGTGAGCCAACGGCAGTATTATTCTTGCGTGCAGTAGCAGATGCAGGTTCGGCTGTACCCAACACTCTGGCAGCCTTGGATGAAACTCCTGATAAGCTGCCCCTACGCTGGTCAAGACTGCCTTCATTGGAGCCATTGGATGCAAAACAAACATCGCCTGCAGAGTTGCCATTTAATTCTACCGGTTCCACTTCTTCACCATCTACAATTCCCCCATCGCCTTCTTCGTGACATGTATTTGTTGCAGCTGGTTGCTTCTGGCCTGGCAGAGGCGGCACAGTCTCCTCACTTCCCTCCCCAGCGACATTTGAGACTCCAACACTTCATCATCATTTGAGCCACCACTATCAGCGGCAGGTTGCCGCACGTTTGGTACAGACGTTGTCTTCTTCCTTTTACGGGCAGGGCTTTTGCATATCCTCATTCAATCATCCGAGGAGTCACTGTCATAGAGCTTTCGTCAAGATGGGGATGATTTGTGATGTGCTCTCGAGTGATTTTTACCTGGTGACTGACTTTCGATGAAGTGATCCATTTATATCAATGATCTACCCCTGACAACGGGTCCGCCATCAAAAAGCTCGTCCTGTTCATTATCTGAATTCACGGCACCCTTTGTTTTTGATTTCTGTAGAGATGAAGATGTGCGCTGCTGTTGTTGTTGTTGTTGCATCAAGCGTTCTTTATGGTGTGACGGTGGTGACTGTCTTTCGATGAAGTGATCGCTTTGTAACGAGAATCTACCCTTGGCAACAGGTTCGCAAAATACCTCCTGATCGTCAGCTTTCTGCTTAGCTTCCATTGTTGACTTTGGATTCGTTCTGTCATTAGGGAGAGGTATTTGAGATTCTGGCTCCATCTCTTCCACTTCCTTCTCCTCATGCTGTCGTTGTTGCTGCTCACTTCTTTGCTCTGATGACTTGGATGGCCTTTTCTTGATCAAAAGAGGAATTTGAGATACTCTTCGATTGCCATTGTTGCCACCATTGCCCTCCTTAGTAGTCTTTCCCATCGTCTCCGGTGGCGCCTTCCTCATGGACATGGGTACTTCGCATTCATCTTCTTGACCCCGCCTCGCGCGTTGTCGCCGCTTTGACTTCTTCTTTTTTGGAGACTTATTCTTGATTTGAAGAGGGATTTGAGAGTCCCGCCATCGATTGTCTCTATAGTCATCACGGATGGGCATATCCTCCTGAGCCACTTTCTGCGGATGTTTACCTCGACGGTTGTCTGTGCTGGGTCGCTCTGCCTGCTTTTTTGTCGCATTCCTCGTCATAAGCGGTATTTGAGATGCCGGAGGCTCATTTTCATCAACTTCATCAGCCATCTCCTCCTCCTGACCTAAATTCCAAACCCTCTTCTTCTTTGTTGTTATGGGAATTTGAGACAAACTTCCTCCTTCCCCATCAACTTCATCTTCATTTGCTGTAAACTCAGGCGGATGCGTCGGCTCATCGCCACCAAGAGGATCACCACTCTCTGGCTGCGTCGACAGTAAAAGTTCGCCTGTTTCATTATCGCCCTTGCTGCCCTCGGGTTGCCCATCGTTTGCATCTTCCTCTTCTCCGTCATCCTCGTCATCGCTATCCTCGTCATCCACAATCATATCATCAATACCCACAAAAGACGCCACGTTATTAACCCCGGTGCTACTTTCTTGGCTTAAAATGCCAGTTTCTTTTTGTAGTTCGGCATCATAATTTTGCTTTTCCATGGAAACCTTACTTTGCCGCCCTTCCTGTTGCTGACCGGCCATCGTTCCGCCGGGCGGCTCATCTCCCACAGCTGCAGATTGGGATAAATCCTTTTCCTTTTCCAACCCACCATCATTTCGCTCGGACATTGCATCCTCATTTTCCTGCCCTTCCTGTCGCTGCTTGGCCATTGTTCCGCCGGGCGGCTCATCACCCACAGTCGCAGGTAGGGATTGATCCTTTTCATTTTCCAATCCACCATCATTTTGCTCGGACATTGCATCCTTACTTTCCTGTTCATCTCCCACGGCCACGGGACGCTGGAATTGAGAAGAAGGCTCGGAATCCAAATCAAGGATATCATCGAGCTCGTCAAAGTTTTCGAGCAGCAGCTCTGCCACGTCGCCCTGTGCTATCATCGGTGCCGCACTGCCCTCGTCTGTAAATGTTGTTGTTCGACTCGATCCTGCTTCTTTGCCATCATCATCATTGCCATTGTTCTCTTCCTGCGCATTGTCATTGGTGGTATCATCATCATATACCATCTCCTCAATGATTTGTTGATTATTTCTGCCAATCCCTCGTTCGGAATCCTCCACTTCTTCTTGATTATCAATGCCTGCCATATCATTATTTGCTCCTCTCTCATCTCGAGAATTCACGTCATTTCCAGGATTCTCTATTACTTCATTTTCATCTGCATTGTCATGTGCTATTGGCGATGCATTGCTATTATTTGTGGCGGTTGCTCGGCCAGATTCTACCTCCTTGTCGCCCTCGTTGCCTTTGTTTTGATTTTCTCGAGCATTGCCGATGAAAGTATCATCATCAACTGCCTCCTCGTTATTTTGTTGCCGTTGCTTGTTGGCAATACCTCCTCGAGAATCATCCGCTTCTGCATCGTATTCATCATCATTACCCCGTCCCCGTTCATTATTTTGCAAATGCACGCCATAACCGGGATTCTCTCCCGCCCCTTCCTCCTCGGACTGCTCCTCCCTAATGGGCGAAAAGTCGATCCCGATCACCCCCTCCAAATCGTCTTCTCGCTTGATGGGCGTGGGCAGCATCGCCGTCTTGTCGTCGTCATCGTCGCTGCCGTCGTTGCTGCCGTTCTCTTCGTCCAGGGCGTCCAATTGGGATGCCCCATTGGCTAGGAGCTCGTCCACATTTCCCAAAATGGGTCCGCCGCCGCCATTGCCGCCATTACGTGCATTATCCACAGCGGCAGCCCGAATGTCAACATTCTTCGGCACCGCACCTTCCTCCTCTGCGCCGACGATACGATCCGACGGCCGCCGCCGCCGCCGATCGGCCCACGGCCAATCGGGAGGCCAATCGTCGTCCTCCTCCTTCTCCTCCCTCTCCCTCGCCACCCTGGCCCTGCGTCCGTACTGCTTCTTCTTTTTCCTGCCGCCATTGTGAGTACCCGCGACGGGAGAGGACGCCACCGACGCGGGACTCCGCACGAAGCCGTTGCCGTCGTTCCGACGACGATTCGATTTCGTCGTCGTTATTTCGCTCCGTTCCTTCTCCTGCTGCCGGCTCTTGGCGAGCATGTAACCGCAATGACAGCACGCCAATCGATTGATCAACACGTCGTGTCGTCGTCGTCGTCGTCCCGCTCCTCCTCCCGCTTCGTCGTCGTCGTCGTTGTTCAGGGCGACGTCGTCCTCGTAAACCTTTCGTAACGTCGCGGAGGCGTGTACGTCCGTCGGGGTGTTGATCCAGCCTCCGTTCTCGGCGCCGATGATCGTGAGGGGGGCTTGGAGGTAGAGGGCGAGGAAGAGGGAGGGATGGATGTTGCGAAGGACTTGGCGATGCATGGCGGGGGGGAGGAGGGAGGTGTTGGAGAAGAGGGATTGGATTATGCGATCGTGCTTTGCCAGGTGATGATTGTTGTTGCTGTTGTTGTCATTGTTGCCATTGCCGTTGCCGTCGTCGGCATTCTCGTTGCCATTGCCATTATCAATGTCGTCGTCGTCGTCGTCGCCGGCATCATCGGCGGCGGAAACGCAGCATTGCAATACGGTGGCAATGGTATAATGATTAATGCTCACCAAGGCCCTGTTCGACGGAATGCTCGGCCCGCCGCCGCCGCTCGTCGTTCGGAGGCCGGCGACGGCTTCCGGAGACAGGAACGCCAGTGCGGAGTGATGCCCGTCGTGCAGCAGAAGGTACGGCGGAATCCTCTTGGCGGAGGACGATGCGTTGTTTGCGTTGGTATTGTTGTCGTTGTCGTCGTCGTCGTCTTCGAAATAGTCAAAGTCTCCTCCGTGTTCCATGATTTGGACTATTTTGCTCTGACGCGACGGCGGAGCAGTAGTAAGCTCCCGATGCATTATTCCGCGTTCGTCGCCGGCACCCTCCTTTTCCGAAGCGGGAGAGGGCAACAGTCCCGAAGGAATGGTATTCTCCGTCTGCGCCTCGGGCTGCGAGTCGAACAGCGGATTGTGGCGGTATTCGTCGTCATCATCGTCATTATTGCCATTATTGCCATTATTTCCATTATTGCCATTATTTCCATTATTGCCGCTATTGCCGCAATCCGAAAATCCCCCCCCGATGGACGATCCGGCCGAGTTCAAATCGTCGTCGAACGCCGCGTTGTGATGTCGATTGTCGAAGATGGATTGCATGGTCGTGTGTTTGTTGTGGGTGTTGAACAGCTGTTCGTCCGTTTCGCATTCGCCCTCGTAGGCCTTGCGGCGTTGTTCGCGGAAGGTGTCGGAGCCGATGGAGGAGCCGGCGTCGTCGTCGTTGTTGTTGCCGTAATTCATTTTTCCGGCGGCGGCGGCGGCGGCGGGGGAATTTGATGCGGTTCGTAGTAGCGATTCGTAGGATTGTCCGTGTATGATAAATGGTGCCATTATTTCACGGTATGGTATTCTTTTTGGTTATTGGAGATGATAATATTATAGTATATTTGTTTTGCCGTTGTTTGGAACCCTGAAAGTGAAAGTAAGAAGATGGAAGATGCTGTTTTGATTAGACGGCAAAGAATCGTGGATGAAATGGAACGATGATGGACAAGCAACA
>JALLAS010000408.1:0-13581 GCA_036939415.1 Detonula confervacea | reverse complement strand
CTCAACGCTCCGTATCTACGAGCCCTGATCCTCTCCTATCTACGTAGCCTTTAACCCTCATAATATCCCAATCAACGATAAACATATTACCCCTAATAATCCTCTTGAGCTTGGTAGTGCATGGGGCAATGAATTTGATCATCCAACTCACCACCATTTGTACAAGTTGATGTGAGCAACACAAGCTATGCACAAACCCTATTGATATACTAATACATGCAGACACAAAAGCTATGCCAACTTGGCATATAATATCTCTTGCTGGATCAAGCAATCTCTCAACTTCCACCTATGCACCGCTTATGCACAACCCACTCATCCGCGGGATTGACTCTGTTCTCTCCTTCAAACCTCCGTTGTTCAGCGTCGCCAACCAGGGATGATGCAACACCATTTCGATGGTAAGACGATCGTGTGGATTGGGATTCAGCATGGCCACAATCAAATCTCGCCCAGGTGCACTGATCTCGCTGGGAAAGAACCAGTGCGGACCAAGCATTTCCTCCTCATCAAACTCATCATAGTTGGGGTCGAGTGCTACATCAGCGAAGGCACGTCTGTTCCGTTTTGTTGAATTCAAGGGCGGCAGGAGCTGACGAGCATCATTGTACCATTTCTGAAAGGCTTGGTATCGCGGACAGCGC
Organism: Detonula confervacea; assembly: GCA_036939415.1. Classification (NCBI taxonomy): domain Eukaryota; phylum Bacillariophyta; class Thalassiosirophyceae; order Thalassiosirales; family Thalassiosiraceae; genus Detonula; species Detonula confervacea. Next base: position 12,937 of record JALLAS010000408.1, on the reverse strand, counting down.
AATAGGTCCTCTCCAAAGGGCAACGAGCGGAAGAGCATGGCATAGAGGATGACACCTGCTGACCACACATCCGCCTTGGTACCATCATATCCCGATCTTTGCGCATGCCTGGACCTTCGATCCTGTGGTTCTGCTCCACCCTCCTTGTTTTGTTCCTGCTTGCCCTTGTCGGCCTGAGCAATGATTTCAGGTGCAACGTAGTGAGGCGACCCCACGACCGACGTCATGCGCCTCAAGTCCACTATGCTTCCAAACCCATCATCCACCAGGTCACTATTATCTATGCTGTCATCGACGCATACGTTCGTCATGCTGCCGCACGTGAGCATAGACAGTGCCGTTGCTCCAACCCGGTTCAGCAGAGGTGATATGCCGGACTTATTTGGTGAAGTGCGCTCTGTTAGTGGGCTCATTGGCGGGCCGTTCGACTGGCGACTGGGCCGGCTGTCCCAGACGCTGCTGCTGTCCCACTGACTGTTGCCCGAACCTCTGCCAGAGATGTCAGTATCATTCGGCGAGGGGTGCAACTGGAACTCCGCAGAGAGGCCAAAGTCGGCAATTTTCAACGTTCGCTCCTCTTCCGCAATGCTGTCAAACAATTCGTTTCCATCCTTTGGAAGGGGCTTGGTGTGAATGAGGAGATTCTTTCAGGATGACAGAAAGATGAAACGTGAGTATTTGCGAATTCAAGACGCCCAATATGAGAATAGCCAATATTAAAGCTACACAAAAATGAAATTACACTGTGATGGAATGAAATGCAGGAATCCAAACTTACCTCTGGCTTCAAATCACGATGAGCCACACCAGACGAATGTATGAAATTAATCCCCAACGCCAACTCCATAAAGAACTTTCTCATCGTAACCTCGTGTATCTCATTTGCACTACTCGCGCTTTCCTTCTTCCTCTTGCTACTGGAATTGCTGGAGATCAAATGAAACAATTCGCTGCCCCGTACCAATTCCAATATCAAGAACATGGTTGATTTAGAATCTTGCACCATTTCTAACACTTCGTATAGATGCACCACGTTCTTGTGTCTGCCAATGCGCATCATGTTGTGTACTTCCTCCGTTGCAAGGCGGCGTTGTTTGAGCCATCGTAGGTACTTTTGGCAGGATGGCGGGTACGGCAATGTATGCGGACAGAGCCGGGCAGAAGTCAGTTGATCCGACGTGGCGGGCTGCCAATGGATCGTTATCCCTGTTCGACTGCGAGACATTGGAGGGCGAACGAGCTCCCATGCCCTTGCTCCTACTCCTGCTCATTGACTGCTTTTGTGTCAGCCCACTCGATCCCCCTGCATTCAATCTCAACAGAGCCTCCATCATCGCCTCAAACTCTTCATCAGTGGCCGCAAAGGGAGGATGCCCCCAAATCTCCACACACCTAGGCAACGGCAATTCCCTCAACATATTCATCGTCGGGTCCACGTACGTAGCCACGAGACTCAATCGCAATCCACGTTCAGGAGAGCCCCTATCCACACCCCCTCCGAAATGCTGCACGCTCCCCTGCCATTTCAACGAGCTCTCCTCGCTGGCATCGTCACCCTCGCTGGTGTGCAAGCTGCTGCCGTGCGACGCTCCACTGGAATGATGCAGGTGATTTTTCCTCAGCAGACTGCGCAGGTTGCTACTGTTGGGGTTACGAGCCACCGGACGTGTTCCTCCCTGATGGCGAAGCTCCCGTCCGATTGGACTACCGGCAATTGGCCATTGCAAACGATCACGGCCTTGTGCAGCATTTTGGGCTCCAGCAATCTAAATCCGACGGGGTTCAACATCTTAATTGTAACCGTTTCGAGTGTTCTCATCATCGCTTTCATAGCTGAAGGAGGAATGGGCTCTCGCTCTGCCGTTAGCAGGCTGCTGCTGCTGCTCCACAACTATACCCTCCTTTCTGCTCAATGCCCGCGCCTCGCGCTTCGAGCGATTCGGAGCATCCGCATCGTCCACCACCACGTGATGCGCATCGAAGCCGCTCTCCCCTCCTCCCGTGGGCGTCTCCGGCTCCATGCTCGAAAATGCCGCGGGAACTTCGATGCTCGCCATGTCCACGGCCTGGTATCGCTCCTTGCCCGCACCGCCACCGCTCCTGTTGTCATTATTTTGGGAAGCTTGATTCTGAATGCCAGCCTGCACCATAGGAGTGGCCGCCAGGGGCACGATTCGATCGTCGACCTGTCCGCCGAAGCCGCAGTTGCCAAAGAGGAAGGAGGTGCATCCCCCGGCATCGTCGGGCTGCCCGTGCATGCGGGGAGAGAGGCCCCTGGCCGCGGCCTGTTGGGGAGTGAGCCGCTGACCGTTCGAAGCCACCCCCGCGCGACCGGCGGCGGAGTTCCCGGCCGCGGAACCCTTGTGAGGCGACACGGCGCGATAAACATCCGCGAACAACCCCGTCCCCGCCTCCGCATCCCCGTCGCTCGCCCCGTTCCCGTAATTCCTCCGCATGCTCGACAGCGACGACGTTTTCATGGTCATGGCCACCGGACTCCCGGGGGACGGAGCCCTCGCCAACCCCCCCGTGCCCCCCGTCTCGCCCCCGTTCACGTTCGGATAAAACGCTCCCCCGCCGCGTACGCGTATGGGCGGGTACTCGTGCACCGGCCTCAGGCGCTTGCCCTCGTAGACCACGCCGGCGACGCCTCCTCCGAGATAATTCCCGACTTCGTACGTGGGCAATTTGGAATCGGAGCAGGCGATGACTTGTCCGTCGTAAGAGTCGACGCGTCGGGTGAAGTTGTCGTCGCTGACGAATTGGAACGGAACGTGCGGGGGACCACTGCCGCCGTCAACGCTCGGTATGGACATGCTGTGCATGCTCGTGGTCGTGGCGGTTTTGGACATTGATACCGTGGGATGAGCTTCCTGGTGCGACGCCGAGGTGCTTCGAGAGGTGGACTTGGTGGACTGGGACAGTGCATCCTCGGCGACGGGCGACGTCCTGCCATTGGAGCCGGACTGTTTCCGGAACATGGTCTTGCTCCCGGCGGAACGAGCGCCGTCGATGGTCTCTCGAAAATCGCTGCCCGTGCCGCCGGTTCGTTCTCTGACTACACCTTCGGCAGTAGCAGTGCTATTGTTATTCGGCATTTCCGGAGGCAGGAGATTCTTCTTCGAGGCGCCGGAACGGGAGGTGCCGGTGGACTCTCCTCCCGTGAGCGACGATAGCGGAGGCTGGGTGATGATCGTGTTGCTTCCGATGGTGCCGAACGTCGCCGTGGAACTTCCCCTCTTGACGGCGACGGTGCCGCGATTATCACCGGTGCCAAAGGTGGTGGTGGTATCCGATTGAGAGTATTCGCCATCGGTTGTTCCGTCTCCGGTGGAGGAGACGACCGAGTCTCCCCCTGTTGTTGTTGTTGTCGTTGGTGTTGCCACGGGAGTAGTCGTCGTCGAAGATGCTGCAGCATTAGCAGCGGTGGCCCCATTCTTTTTGGAAGATTTGCCCAAGCTAACGCGATTGCGAATGTTCTTTAGCTTTTTGAGACCGGTTCGTTTTCGACTGGGCGCGGGAGACGTATTTCCCCTTCCCCCGCTCCCCCCTCCGGATGATGCGGGGCACGAATCGGAGTCGCTGGTAGACTTTTCGAAAATGGGTTGTTCTTTCGTCAAAGAGCCGACGGAGGGGGCGGGCGAGCCGCCGCGACCGTTGCCGCTGTTGCGCTTGCTCTGATTTCGTTTCATCTGGCTGCTGCTCGGCGAACGTATTTGGAGATTCGAGGCCGCGATGAACGCCATTTCTCACTCGCGACGATAACAACTGTGATGTCGGTCGATGTCGTTTTCGATTGAGCTCTCTTCTTCGTCGTTCGCTGCCTGCTGTTGCTGATTTATTGCTACTAATAAAAGTTGTTGTTTGAGCGATGCTCTTCAAGCTATTGCGAAAATACTGCTCCCAATCGCGGAATTCTGGTTCTGGACCCTGCAACGACGACTCCGGCCTGTGGCTTGATATCGCACGGAGACCTGATAAATCCGAGATAGAATCAGAGACGGCTCTTCAAAAATCAATATGCCGATGATTTGTTTTTGCTTTAGCTTCCGGCTAATCGTTATCGATGAAGGCGCTCCCAAACCCAGAGATTGCACGCGATGATATCAATGCCAAGAGCAGCAAGCAGTGCAGCTTTATCCGCTTCACAAGCGATCAAGAGGTTGATATAATATGCCAGTTTATTTGATTGGGTTCTCTTTTTTAGACTCTCCCGACCATTGACCCTCTCCTACCAAATCTACAATGGCAATGCAACACACTGCCTGACGACGCGACACGTACTAGCTATGTGGTATGTCCGATGATTTCCTCGACCACCGACCGCGCAAAGTTCAGGACTGGCTGGCGTTAGTTGTGTGTTCTTGCTATTGCATCTATTCTTATTTGCACANTTGCATCTATTCTTATTTGCACACCGACAATTCCACCTGATTATTGGTGCATCGTAGTATCAAAGGCTTGGAAGAGTTATCGGGGGTTGTATGATGTTGTATTGGTGTCAAATGCGGTCTTGTGTAGCTGTATGGTAGCAATGGCGAAGCAATGGCGGCGTGTGCGGTAGATGATAGATGATGATGATAGCATGTTGCTCAAAAACCATGGCCTTTCATCTCCTCATCTCATGCGTGCTTACGATAGCCCTTGCTTTGGTGGAGTCCTGTTGTTGTCGTTCGTCGATCCCGGAATGCAATGGCGAGGCGTTAGATAGCCAAAAATGGCAGCATTTATCTTACAGAGTCTTAAATAGAGAAAATATATCAAGGAAGGAATCCAATAGAAGTAAGTATCTTTTATACAACTTTCGCTGATTGAGGTAGAGAAATACTGCCATTGATACCGTGTTGATACTTCCTTCATTTGAATTTCGCCAGTTTCGCATTGAGAAAAAGCAGGGAAAAAGTTGTACAATACCGCCAACGCTGGGATATTTTGTATTTTGGCGGGACGGAAGGATGTTGCAATCTGCGTCAAATAAAAAATCGCTAATCCTCGTCTCGCTCGCTCATCTTCATCATTCCTCGCGGCCGGGGCCGGCTTCAACTTCAAAACGACAACGCGAGGAAGACAAAGATCCACCGCCATGACGATGGAGATGAAAATGAGGAGAAAGATGTCGGCCCTATCACCACGGCGCGGTCCATCGGCATGCTTGTTTACGGTAGCTGTTGCCGCCGCCATTGTCTGTCCCGTGGCTGCATTCGCTCCATCAAGGAGTCCACTGCCATCGGTGGAGAAGGAGCTGTCGTTTTCCCGAACGTCACGTTGCCACAACGATAAGCATAATATCATATCCAGTCGAACATCTCCGCACTACACCAACCGACGATCGATCACGAAAATAAATCTAGGCGTGGAAGATATAGTTTTCAGTGCCCAGAGTGTAGGTTCTTCGCTTGCCAATACGGTCCTTTCTTCGCCCGGATCCGCATCCGCATCATCGTTGGAATCCCTCAAATCGCTACTCATTTTGTACACCGCTGGGTTATGGACGTCCTTCAGTCCCTGCTCCTTGGGTCTGCTTCCAATTACAGTATCTTACATTTCCAATGCAGCAAATGAACGGAAGGATAAGAATACGATACTGCCCACATTGGCATTCGCAGCTGGTCTGGCAGTAGTGTTTACAGCTTTGGGAGTGAGTGCCAGTGCATTGGGGGGAGTATTCGGTAGCAGCAGTGGTGGAGGGGGAGATCCACTTCCATCTTTATTAATTGCAGCAATCAGTTCCTTTATTAGCGTATTGATGGGTTTGCAATTGCTGGAATTGATTAGAATACCCCTGCCAAGTTTGGGTACTAAATGGCGAGGTGCTGTTGCTTTTGAAAGCAAAAGTGGTGGGTCAAACAGTGGTGGTAGTTTGTTCGATGAGAGTGGTGGTCTGGTATTAGACAATTTAAAAAGCAATCAGGAAGAAAATTCCAAAGGTAGTGAAGATGAGGAAGAAGAAAGTGATGAACTATCAGCTCTTATTCGAACATGCCTCCTCGGTGGAACTTCCGCCTTGGTAGCATCTCCCTGCGCAACTCCAGTATTGGCATCGCTCTTGGCGTATCTAGCATCGGCATCATCCGATGCGGCATCCTCCGGTGACTTGTGGAAGGGAGCTTCGTATATGCTAACGTACACATTGGGATACAGCACTCCGTTATTGGCGGTCGGTGCCACCGGGGGCCAGGCGCTGGTGAATTTGCAAAAAAGCAGGGACAATAATGAAGAAGGAGGATTCAATCTTGGTGATTTGCTTGGAAAGTGGGTAACTCCTTTGACTGGTGGTGTACTGATTACATTTGGAATGAATGGATTTTTGGTAGCTTTGTTGGGAGACCCCAGCCTTTCAGGTTTGGCTCCAATTATTGAATAATTTGCTTCTGCAATGAGATCAATCACATACTGCAATACAACAGCATCAACCAGATATTGAAAGCGTACTGAAAAATATGTAACTGTATTCAAAAGTGTAATGCTTTCGAGTCAATACCTAGTACAAGTGCAATGCATAACGTTCAAAGGTTGATATGTAGCATACTGTTTCATCCAATTCTACATGCATGCTTATATTTGCATTTACAAATTTCACTATGGCTATCATTATATGCATTCTAACATGATTCTATCAAACAAAAGCGGTACTAACATTTCGGTGGCGAAACCGTCAATGAACAACCAGAAGGTTTAATAGCTTTGTTCAAGCAAGACAAAGCAGAAGATGGTATATTTCCATGCTGTGCTGTATTGCTGTCATTCAAGCCTTTTCCACTCCATTCGATTATTGATTTTGTCAAAGCCGTTTTCCATCGAAAGAGTGCAGTTCTCAACACAGGATATGGTACTATCATCTCTATGCATTGGTTTCTGAGTTTAGGTTGCTGCCCATCAATTTCATTTCCTTTAAAATATCATCAATTGGTACTCTCTGCTTGGCATTTTCTTGAAATGCCGCCTGGGGTATTCCACTTCTATCAAATAGAATCCAACCACCTTGGAGAAACCCCTCTCCTGCAACGAATTAAGCATGTGTAAGGACATGGGGTGGCCAAACTGAGCAAGTTAGCAAATGAACAGAAAGATCATACCTTTTGTATTGTAGCTCTTTATATCCAGCTCTTTGGTCCTCTTCAGTGAATCCAAAATGAATTTGATCATAGCCACTGGATTGAAACCTAATGATAATTTGCCACTTCCCAAAGAATTGTAGAATGTAAGAGCTTGGTCCTTGTATGTAGGATAAGGAAAATATTCTGTGGCAAACTCATTAAGTCCTTCATCGTCAACTCCTGTTTCTTTCACAATTGCACGAAGGTTAAATCCTTTGAACTCCTCTGCATCCACTTTGGATTGAAGGATACGAGCATCGCCACGAACTAACGGTCATCCAGAACGACGGACCACAAACACAAGTGTGCCAACCGAGCCAGGGTTGGTTGTAAGTACTTCTCGACCTGTGAAGACATCAGTCTCTTCCACAAGCGGGCTGTTGGCAAATTTGAGGGACACAAGCTATTCGTCCAACGTGGCATGATAATATGGTTAGAAAAAGTATACTGAGTAATTGGTTGCTGAGAAAGTATGATACGATCGACGTAGGCTGATGTATTTCAACGCACCGTCGCTTCATGCAGATCTGCTGTTTTCATAGTCTTGGGAATCATGATGCTGCAGCCCCCTTCGCGTAAAATGCCACTCCTCCTTGCTGAGCTTTCGCTTCAGGGGGGGGGGGTTAAGCCGTGGATGAAGCCTTGATATAATTGAACTCCGCCAAAGGATGTGAAGCTGGCTGTAAGCTGTCGTGATTGTAATTGTGAAATGTTCGGGATCAACAAAATTCTTGAGAATGTGAGTTGTTGTTGTCGTGCTTTGTCGTGGGAAAGGAGTCAGAAAAGAGAGTTCTTTTGTGTTGGCGGCAAGTTGGGTTGCTCTTGTTGTTCTGATTACTCGTGACTTGCTTGAATGACGTGTACCCCTAGTACGCGGGACTGATAATGACGTTCCCGCCAGAAATTGCCATCGAACTTGGTGTCGAACAAAAAAATACTTTATCTCGCGTGCGTTTGCTGCCTGCGTGCTGTTTGCTGTATGTATCCTGTGTATCGCACGATATCGTAGGAGTAACCTCTATCGTACGATACTCTTATCATCTACTCGGCGCCAACTTGCTTCACTTCGAACTTCCTCGATCCGAAATTATTCTTTTCCGTCTCTAAAATCGAAACGCCGTCAAAATGAATGTCCTGTACGGAGTAGCTCTTATGGGGAGCATTGTGTTTTCCCGGGCATTTCACAGTGTGGCGCCTATCTCTCGGCCAAAGACGGCAGTATCTCGAAGCAGAGCATGTTCTTCAGTAAGATCACAAACTTCGGCACTGGGCATGGCAACATGGTTCAATGGCCAAGCAATTCAAGAATATAAAGATTTCCTTGATACAGGTAGGTGCGGCGTCTGGCGTTTTCATTATTGCAATGTTCTCATTCGACGCAACTCACATAATGTACAACAAATTTTGGATTGTTCTCCCAGGATTATCTGAGCTACAAAAGGAAGCAGATGGACCCTCCATCATTGTGCAATCTTCGAACCCATCAAATGTTTCTCCACTGACAGATGCTGTCAACGGTCTAGGAAAAGGTGATGATGTTATTATCACACCCAATCAATCCCTTCCGCAAGCGCTAGGGGGAAGAGAATCATACCCAATATACGTCACGCTGAGACCATACGAGTTGAAAGAATTTATACAAAACTTGAGTGATGAGTGGAAAGCACATGCTGAGGATTTCGTATTCTTCTCTGGGACCAAAGAATGTGGTGTAGTAGAACCAATTTTACGTGAGTTTGGAATGTGCCGTGACTCAATGAGCCAAGTGGTCGTCGGATTTACGTTGCCTCCACCTGGATCTGGACTAGGCGGTGTGACGAAGAAACCAGAGGATATGGCATGCAATATTGGTCTCGATGCGCAGGGCGACCAAAAGTGGGCGGGAGAATCCCAGGCATGTGGGAAGTGGAATGCAGCAGTGGCAACTAGACTCCTTGAAAATGGCATACGATGCAAAACAGTCTTTTATCGGGAGTGGAGACGGGCCATGTGGGAACGAGCTGTATATGATGCTGTAATTAATTTGGTTGGGGCTGTCCGTGAAAGAGATACGGATCATGCCGATGTTGCTATGTTCTATGAAACCGAAGCCTCCGACATTATGTGGGACCTTGTCAATGGCCTCCGGGGTGGCTTGGCAGTTACTCTTATCTATGGATTTGAAGATAGATTGTTTTCGATTGCTGAGATGCGAGGCATGGAGGAACCTTGTGAGCTCATTAATGAAATGTTTGATTATCAACAAAATATCTTTCCTGGGCAAGGGCGGATGCATAAGGAATATTGCAATTACGCAAAGGATAAAATGGGCTTGCTGCAAGGGGTGAATGTCCCTTCAGTTCCAACTAAATTGTCGGCCTCTTCTCTAGTAAAGACGGGAAATTTGCGAGCTGATGGAAATATCTGATTGCTGACAAACAGTGACAATTTTCTGGCAAGTCTACACGAAAAGAATTATTGAACCCAAAGTTGGTTATTGCATCAACACAAGTATGTTAAATGAAGAAAAGACAGATGCAATATCCCACAAATGCCCCAGCGGCCATTGCATAAGTAGTGAATGTGATCGTACAATATCATGATTCAAACATCTTGTTTCTGCAAAGAATGACTAGCATAGAAGCTTGGTGTAAAAGACTGATCAGAATAATGTGTACATCAACTCAGCATCAACTAGTTGTAAATTGCAAACTATCACTAATTAATTTTCAATCCATACAAAGACCTAGTATGATGGTCAAGCCCACTGATATGATACCAAAGCATTCCAGCTAAGTAGCTTTGACTTCTATCTTTGTTCCTTCAAAAGGTGGAACCTCCATACTTTCATTGGACGGATAGGAGATTGGAGAGGGAACTATTGAATCAATCTCATGCTTCCTCATTGGCGGGCATCTCTTCTGAAATCTGTCTAGAAGGGTTCCCTGGCCGGCCGCGCGCCACGAACGCGCGCATCGCATCCAGTTCCCCGCCAACGTATATTTCAGTCATGAGCAAATCTCACCACATGAGTCACGAGTGTGACGTGTTATCGACAATTATGTTTCCCCCCAACACCGACCGCGCCATATTCATGCTTTCACCACGATCCACCACGCTACAAACCACGCGCTAGTAGCTTCCACCATAGCCATGGCCAACATGTCGCTTGACGCGGCCAGCTCGATGCCACATCACTCCGTTCGTGCGCTCCCTTTGATTCTTCTGTGCGGAATTGTGGAGCTGTGTCAATCCGATCCAGGCAGTGCAACCGCAAATAATATTATCTCTCACTGCGAATAAGCACATCTTGCCAACAAATAAATTGGTTCATAAATTTTTCATCGAACTAATTTATTATCGACAGGAATTCGATTATTGAAGTTGTAGAAATCAGAACAATGTGCGCTCCAACATCGCTCAAGCCGCCAGCCAAGCTGGCAACTGTCGGTTCATCAGTAGGAGATGCCTCTGCCTCCGCCGAGGCCATCCTTGCGAACAACGCGTACAACGACGAGACTCGTCCCTCGACCGACGATACCAAGCACATCAAGGCGGTAACATCCACACATTCCAACCATGAGCGCAACACCGACTACGACCTCCTCTGGTTCCTCGGCCCCGCCGCCATTTGCTATGCCATGGGCTCGCCAATCTACGCCATCTACGCAATTGGAATCGCGCGGATAATCTCCACCCGCCTGACTCTGACATTGCACTACCTCTTCTTCGACAAGGACAATTACCTCAACAAAATCTCCCAGAAGCAGCTCAAGCGTGAGGGATAAGACTACATGGTTGGAGCGGTGGTACACATGTATGCTCAGGTTCCGTTGCAGGTACTCTTCCCAGCCATGTTCTTCTCGGACGCGAGTGTAATCGGTGTGAGCGCATACCGCGCCTTCATTGCCCACATCTTGTTGGTGGAGCCCCTTTACTACGCCGCCCATCGTTGGTTGCATCTTCCTGAGAATATGAAGTCAATGCATGGATTCCACCACCTTTCCATCAGCACTTTGCCCAGTACCAGTTTGGTGCAGAACTTTCACGAGCACTTCGTTTACATTGCTGTGTTCGGTCCGGCTTTCTTGGCGCCCTTCCTCCTCTTCTGGGAGATGCACTGGACTGTCATCGGAGTTTACCTTGTGTTGTTCGACCTCATCAACGCGTATGGTCACATGAACATCAAGTACCGTCATCCCATCTTCACCTCGAAGTACTCTCCCTTCCAGTACCTCTTCTACACGCCTGAGTTCCACCTTGGCCACCATGCGTTCTTCCGTGCCAACTACGCACTTTTCATGCCTATTTGGGATAAAATGTTCGGAACGTGGAGAACCTACAAGAAAACTGACAGTGACAATCTCCTACCCGTCAAGCAACAAGACTTTGTCTTCATTGGCCACAACGCAGGACTTGCTCATTTCATTACCTGTCCTGAGTGGGATATCTACGCTGCATATGGCCCTTTCCGCACCTTCAAATATCTTCCTTACATGGTTGAGTTTGCTTTCTGCAACATGGTTGCTTTCTTCCTCCGCTTTGTCATGTCAGCATACACCTGCTCTCGTTACATGATCAATGACAAGCTCATTGGACGTGTGATCTGCATCTGCCGCACTCCCGTTGATTACATCAATCCCAAGCGTTACCACTTGGTCAACAAAGATATTGTGAACCTCATCAAGTCTCAGCACAAGGCCTATGGCACGAAATGCTTCGGACTCGGAAACTTGAACAAAATGAAGCAAGTGAATGATGGAGGACAACTCATTTCGGATATGGTCAAGGCTGATCCTTACCTCAAGGACAAGGACGTTCGTGTCTGGACTGGTGATACCATGACTGCTGCTTCAGTCTACCATCAGCTCATTGACCTCCCTGACGCTGACAAGCTTGAATCAATCTTTTTCGTTGGTGCCAATGGCAAGATTGGAAATGCTGTTTGCAAGCAGTTGCTTGTGGATTTTCCTAAGCTGAAGATTAAGATCTACTCCCTATCACACACACTGGACCATCCCAATGTAACCTACACCTCTGACTTGTCCGATCTGCTCAACCACAAGGTGGCAATCTTGGGCAAGCAGCTTCCCATGAAAAGGTATAACAAGGCACTGGCACCAGCACGAGGAGCATCATCGAAGAAGTCAGAGTTGACTCCCTACAAATGCAGGCTGATCCTGGATTACACTGTTCCCTACACGCCCATTGACTTGACTGGATTCAAGAACATTGAACATCATCAAATTGCGGTCTTGGAGACATCACCCAATGCTTCCAACTTCTTAAAGGGTCACTTTGACATTGGTTTTGGTTTGGAGCAACATCAGATCTACCCTTGCCATGCTGGGTGCATCATCAATACTGTCCATGAGAGGAAAACTGATGAGGTTGGGGAAATTTGTGTGGATGATATGATGCAGATGTGGAAGCGAGGATTGGCGCTTGGACTCAGGAATAAGACCCTCAAGTTCTAAGAGCCTTGGAGCGCGCAGCTTCACTTGTGAATAGGAATAATGCACGGGGCATTAAGTAGAGTCTTCACTGGGGACAAATCATCTCATGTAAATTAATTCAGCTAGAGTACAGCTTTACAACTGATTTATCCCATCACCTACAATAAATAACATGTCTGACAACCTTTTGCATGCAGGAAGAGGAGACTGAGAATTCTGTCACAATGAGTGATTGACATGGATGTAGATCCTGATTGCAGTTACTGAGCACATTGCAGATTTTCAGGGCATCGCGGAACGAAGATGAAGGTTGCGACAATTTGTCGGGAATGGGATTGCCAAATGAATAACTGCAAGATCCTGTCTGAAGTCCTACGTACAATACGTACGTATGTAGGAATAATA
>JALLAS010000407.1:0-13537 GCA_036939415.1 Detonula confervacea | reverse complement strand
CACACTCCAGCAGCACAGCCTCATTGACATTGACAATAACCATCAAGGTCGTGTTGGTCAAACACTAGATTCAGCCATGAATAAAAGAGCTGAGATCCCCTTTCGAGCAAAGGATGGTGCCGGCGAAAGCCGTTCCAGTTCCACCTCGTCAGGATTTTGGCAGCCCGCCTCGTGCACGCTGCAGCATTGCTCAGGGAGCAGCAGCAGCAACTCAACAGCAATCATAATCATGAACAATTGAGGGACGAGCTCAGAATTTCCATTACCGTTGCCGCCAATGAAATGTGCTACCCCTGCCCCTAATAATTGTGATTGTGTTTGCACGGATATTTATAACTTCAATCCATGTCCACATCATCGAGCACAGCAGCAACATCAGCTTGTGCAGTCTGGACACCATATGTAGTCATAGTTTCAACAATTATCTGCAAAGCATTGCAGTGGTAGCTGCAGTGGTGAGTGCAGCAGCGTCACATCGAACATTGATAGCAGAGGAGGAACAGAGGCGGCTTTCTACTTTGAAGCAACTGGTATGCTCCCTTCAACTAGATGTCTGGACATCGGGGTAGCATGCCTGTTGATCTCTGTTGATGGCCGTCCCACCCACCCCCTTCTAATTAGAGTGTGCAGCAGCATCATGCACCCATCAACAGCCTCCAGGCAGCGATTCGAACAAGGAATTTGATCCATCAGGAACAATATCGCTACCAGAGATATTTGGAAATAGAATTAGCACAGAGGGCTCATCGTCAACGGAGTGAGGAACATTGAGAAGCCGATCAAGACATGTGATGATGAAAAGAAAAAGTCAATGAAGAGAATGAAAAATTGTACGAGCAAGTGTAGCAAAAGGAAGTGCTGGAACACCAAGCGGATGTATTGCAAAAGAAACTGTCATCATTACAATGCTCCAAATGAAGAAAAGGTCTATTGTGTAAAAGAGTGGTAGCTGTGGCAAATGAGGTGCCAGGACTGGCGTGGCTCATTCCAATAAAATATCTGCAAATTGATATTTTAAGCATTTAATGGCAGCGTTGTTGATCCATGAGTTCGTTCATGACGTTCTATGGCAGTCATGACTGGTGTTGTAGAACATTATTGAAATACCCGATAATTGCAAAATCAAAACAAACATAACTTGTTGGTATGACCTAATTCTTGTTCTGAGCTGTTTGTTCGGCGCCCTAGAGAAAGTGCAAGCACACCCCGTCTATCCTAAAGTGATCCCGAGCTCAAGTCTCTTCGAAAGCCCGCCTTTTAAATCACTTTTGCCCTGTAGAGGAAACAGCAACCCAACCAAAGGTGGACATCGAGTATTCCAGTGTAATTAAAGCTCCTCTCCGGCCTTAATTTCAACAGCACCCATGCTTTTAAGCCACACAACAAATTCCTCATCCGGGTAAAAGTTATCCAATGCCACGCTCAACACTGATTGTCCCTCGCCCCACATGTTCCGTTCATTGATATCCACGCCATGTTTGATTAGCACTTCGATGATTTCAGGGTATCCCGAACGAGCCGCCTTGAGGTATGAAGTATAAATTAGAATTAAAATGCTCATGTAATGCAAAACACGTAGGTGCAGGTAAATACCCTATCGTAAAACTCACCTCATGGATCGGCAACCAACCATTGTTATCCTCCTCGTTAATCATATCCTTCCTGTGCTGCGGATTTTCAATAATGTGTTCCAGCGTCTCCACATCTCCCGTGTGAGCGGCATAATGTGCCCCATTACTGCCCGTGCCCTCGTCCTCGTCGGCCTCATACGCCCATCGCGGCTCCCATTCCTCCTCCGGGTTCTCTCGTCGATATTGGAAAGCCTCAAGGGAACCATCGATGATGTACGGGGGTAGGCCTCCATTGTGGTTGAAACCGCCCTTGATATCGAGCATGGAGTTGTAGTGCTCCTCTTCGTTGGGGTTTAGGCCGTGGTTTAGGGAGTGGCCATCGGGTTCGAAGTGAATAAAGCTATGATTGCAGAAAAGGTAGATATGTTAGTACAAAACCAAGCAAACAAAACCCACACAAACAAAAGAATGAGTCATAATATCGTAAATACTCACACATTGGCATAATACCGTCCCTTCATCGGAAAAGGCCTCCCATGCAACACCGAATGGCTCTCGTACAAAATCATCTCCCCCGGCTCCATAGTAATATTATAAGCAATCCCATCATGCCCATAAACCTCCAACGGCCACGGCTCGTCCACGTCCTGATCAACATTGATAATAGCACTGGTCACGAGCGGCAATCGATCCACGTGCGTGGCCAAAACGGAGCCCTCCGTGTACTTTCTAATTCCGTAGAGACTGGTGGGCGTGAGCTCCTCGCCGGTCCATTCCTGGAGGGCGTGCCGGGCCACTTCCCATATGGCGTTTTTGAGCTTTGCGCCGCCTCCGTGGAGGTCTTCGTTGTCTATATCGAGCATCAAGGAGGGACTTTCCCACTGAATGTGTAATGGTATGCATATCAGATGTGTATTTCATTTGTGCCGAGAAAGGAGTCAGTGAAAAGTGCCGCAAAACATGGAGCCAAACAAATATCAATGTGATAGCTCTTGCACTCGACTACCTCTCGAACATACACACATTTTGTCTCTCTCTCAAAATAAACTCACGTGATTGGTGTATGTGTTCCCAGTAAACCACTCCTCCACCTCCTCCTGACCCTTATTATCCTCCCAAAACTGCTTAATCATTTTGAAAACCTTCGGCGGAGTCTTAACCTTCGTAAATCCCATATCAGTATAATTCACCATGCTCTGCGGCTGACGCAAATTCATGCTAATCCTATCCTTCTCCGTCTGATCGCATTCGTAATGCTCCTCCTTCTCGTGCTGCCGACACCCCTCCATGAACGAATCGTAAAAGTCCTGCCGATTGCCCAAGCGTTGCACGGGCACATCCTTAAATTCCTCGGGAGTTTCGACGTAGTTCGGATGGGACGGCGATGCTCGGGCGGGGTCGTTGTGAGGGAGGGAATCGTAGTTGGTCGAGACGGACGCGTGGTGGTGGGGGAAGGAGACGTCGGTTCCGTAGGTCTTTTGGTGGAGGGAGTTGAATTCGTAGTCGTGGTTTTGGGAGGCGGAGGCCAAGGCGGGTAGGAGGGCGGCGGCTCCGACGCTCAGGAAGGCGTGGGCGAGGTTCATCGTTTGGAGGATGAGAGAGGAGGAGGTTCGATTGCAAGTAATGGCAATGCGAATGGTTGGGATGGTTCCGGATGGGGTGTCGATAAAAATAAAATGCGAAGATCTAACAATGAAATATGGTCGTGAAAGGCAATCTTGTGCACATGAAATTGACAACCAAAGACGGAAGAGATTTTTCATTGAAGGTGAAATATAGGCTTCAGCAAATTACTTTCAATAATCTTATTATTCGATTTCAAACTGCAATTAATTGATGCAATACTATGATTATTTCGTTATGAAACTCTCATTTATAAAGATCTATATTTGTTTAGGCCTATTTTCGGTTTATGTCATTGGATTCTTCTTGGTGGCAATTCTACTTTTTGGCAAAGGAGCCCGAGCCCGCCATTTTTCTCAACGAAAGCGAAGCGAAGGAACGGTTTCTCATTCGAGTCCCGTACAATATCTAGGTATCCCCTGCCTCACTCCTCACTCGGGCGGTGATCGATCGAGCACTGTTTTGACATGATGTCAACTGCTTTGTAACAGAGGGAGTCTCGCGCCGGCCGAGACCAATTGGTTTTCGTCGAGGTTTTATCTAGATTCGTCGTATCGTGTAAAGTTTTTCCGAAAATCTCGATTCGTAAAGAAACTCCGTGAAATAGACTTCCCCCCAAAGCAAGATCGCCACACGCCACACAACATCGTCAAATCAATGGCACGATTGTCGTGGTAGTGGTATTGTAACAGGGTCAATCGATTCCCCCATTATTATTTCACAACATCCCCAACAAAGAAACAATTGCAATAAGAACCACCATGATTCGCCAGCCATCGCACGAGTATCAACGCCAAGGTTCAATTACGATGGCCGCTCCCGGTCCTCACCGAAACAATCGTCTGGTCATGACGGCCCCAAGGCCTAGGATGCGTGGTCTCCTGAGCGAGGAAGAGTCCTCGTCATCGTCGTCCGGCAGCAACGACAGCGATCCGGAGGAAATCATTCGCAAGAATTTGTTCGCTCCGCCCGCAGTAATAAAGAATGATGTCTTCCGAGCAGAGCCGGGCATCATGCAGCAGACCTATAACCACAATCACATCCACCAGCCGCAGCTCCAGCGCATTCACAGCGGTAGTGCAAAGTCTACGCGAACTCCAGGAAGGGCTAGCTTCACGAGGACTCCGCCCAAGAAGCGACCTGGACGGGGAACGTGCAGCAAGGTGAACCGCACGGGAAACGATCAATTCTGCGGATTGTCCGCGGAGATCACGAGAGAGATTGCCTACCGAACGCCGGTGAAGAAGACACCCTCCAACGCCAAAACTCCCGGATTGGCGACGAGCAAGAGGATCATTATGAATCCGGCCAGCCGGGATTTGTTCCGTGCCAAATCATCCGTGCCCATGACGGACAGCAAGCTGATGAACCTTCGCATATCGTACACGGCATCCATGTCCAGCAGCGACACCGCATCTTCCTCTTCTCCCCGAGAGAGCATGCCGGGCATGCCGAGGATCAACAACAACACGGCTATGCCCAGCCTCCTTGACACGCCAACGGGCAAGCCCAAGTCCAAGGCGAAGATGCGCAAGATGACTCCCTTCGCGGGGAAGTTGTCGGCGCGCAAAAAGCTCAAAAGGTGCTTGACTCCGCCTCGTAATACCTTCGGCAGCCATATGAAGGCTTCCCGCACCAGCTCGGCCGCAGCACATACGTTGAGCACATCTTACGATGGATTGAATGCATTCAAAATGACTTCGACGGAACATGACCCGGCGCCGTTTCAGATGGAATTGCCCGCCAAGAAGGAGATGATGGTGCATTCCAAAATATGCGCATTGATGGACGGGTACACAGCCATCCATCGCGATTTCAACTTTGCCATGTTGAAGCATGTTGAGCGGTATCAATCACTCGACGTTGATGAAGGAGGTTAAAAGAAGCACATCTGACAAGCCGATGATTGCAGGCTCATGTCATCGTGAGGTGGTAAAGAAGCTGCTGGAGTGTTCGGACGACTTGGTCGTGGAGGGGTTCTTTCGCGAATATACTGATGAGACGAATGACAAGGATTCAGAGAGGATGGAGGCTTGTATTTTGAGCAGCGAGAGCTTGCGCCAGATCATTGTTTGTTTTAGGGGTAGTACAGCGAATCAGGCGAAGCCTTTGGGAAGGAGCAATACTTATTTTGGAAAGCAGGATGAAGGTGAGCACAAGTTGTGTGCATGAATGTGCTAATTTCTGGTAATGTCCTGTGAATGTTGTCACATCTGTCGATCACCTCATGTGAATTTTCTCTTGATCTCACAGCATCAAGTATCCTCCACAAAGAGCAAAATGTACCCATTCTCACAGCCTTCCGATCAGTCTACTTCGGCACACCCCTCGAAAAGACGGTATTCGCCTTGCTGGACAACCTTGCCACTCGCAAACCTTTCTTTGATGTTGTCATGACTGGTCATTCCTTCGGCGCCGCCATGGCCAACATTGCAAGTCTACGATATGCGTCAGCCAATTCTCAAATGAGGGTCAGCTGCCACATCTTTGGCGCCCCTAGGATTGGGGGCGAGGAGTGGAGGCAATTGGTTCATTCAGTACCAAACTTGCGCGTGTACAGGGTAGAGAATGGAAATGATCCATATGTGATGCTTCCAAGTGGCAACGAGTGGCTTCAATGCGGACACGCCATTCAAATCTGTGATAACATGGCTGGGAAAGAAGTGTCTATTGAGATCAAGGCGCGCCGATTTGATCGTGAATCGCCCAATGCATCAAACAACACCAAGCTGCTTGGGTATGTGCAGTCCATGGTGATTCCTAAAAACCTTGCTCAGGGTTCAGCTCAGGGGAAAATTGACCACGAGATCCAATCATACGTGGAAAAATTGGCACATTCTGGCGAGAAGTGGTTCACTGATTTTTGTGAGATGAAGGGAAAGGGCGTGAGTGGTGCCAATAACGAGAGAAGGATGTTGGCGTAGAGCTGGCCGCGCAATGAAGTGTAAAGAAAATGATGTTTCTTGCTCTCTACCATTGGCAGTCTGATGATAACATGAGACAAATGGGATATTAGCAAGCCATCACGAATGGAACTAACTGGCTTACACTTGGGTGCTCGTCACTTATATTGTTGTGATGATGGGACTTCGAGCTGCGAGCTATTGAAAATGTGAGATTATGTGTCTTTAGTACTTTGCGTGCATTGGTTCTTGGAGAAATATGAAACGTGGGCTAAGATTTAGAGCTTGCTCAAATAATAATGCCACGCAAACAAAAACATTGGAACCATTTATCTTTACTTTTTACACATTGACAATGTGCACCATGTATCTCCAACTACTCCGCACTCATCTCCCAAATAGTTCATTTTGTGTGGCCTTGGCTTATCTTTTACATCGTCCGACAACGAATGTTAGCCACCTAATACAATACCCTCATATGAATCACCTATTAATCACTTTGCTTCTTCAGCTTTGTTGCCCGTTCGCCTTAAATTCGCGTCGGTCAGTCATTTTTTGTGTCTGTGGTGTTGGCACCCATTTCCTTCAACTTGGTGTAAAGAGGGTCCAGATTCTCTGGTTTTACCTTGAGAAGAAAACATTCCAAGCCCGTATCCTCGTCGGCAACGGCAAAAAAACGGACGTATGCCACGTCTTTGGGTTTACGCCCCTTCCTCTTGGCTTCAACTCGAACCTTGTCCAAACAATTAATCCCCTCTACAATGGCCACATTCAACTTAACCGTGCCGATCGCATTCCGCTGGACGAGGCGGGTCTTGCGTGTAGTCTTGTGGCGATAAAGTTTGAGAGAGCCAGCTGAAGACTTCGTCCATACATGAGTTGTACCCTCAAACGATGGTTGCTCTTTGACACACGTGCTTAAGCGAAACGGTTTTGCTCGAACTTCAAACAAGATGTCCTCTTCGGTGTTCACTTCTTTGCCAATTTTGACTCTCTCCATCACACCAACAGCAGGAGACTTGGTTCCAGATCCCTTGTTGACGCCACCGACGCCACCCGTGCGAACTTTCTTGGGCGTACTTTGATTTTTCCTACTAGCATGCATTTCCTTGAGAGATCGCTCAAAGTTGTCAATCTTTGACTCAGCATTGTTGTCTGAGTTGAGTGGCTTCACTTTTGTAGGAGTTGAACTTGCTTTGAGTTGGTTGGAGCCAGATAGGCAGTTCTCCTTGTCGTTCGCATCACCAGGATGCTGCCATCTAGTGGATTGGGCATTATAGACTGGGATTCACTCGCGCGCAACATTTCCAAAGTTACTTCAATACCTTCTGAGCCTTTTGGCTTCCTTTTTGCACCAGACAATGTGTCCATGGCACTGGATGTAACTTCTCTTACGCTACTGTCGCGGTTAGATCTTGCTGGAGTTGCCGGCATTATATTTTGGTTGAGATTGAAATCACTTCTTCGTCCTCGTAGGTTGTCGTAGGTGAAGAGTTGTGAGACCTTTTTGATTGATAGAAGGGGGGTGCGAGGTGTGTGATGAGTGTTGACAGATAAACTTGTAGAGCACACTGCACTTTGACAAGTCAACTTTCGTCAATGTTAGCGAACGATACAGACGAAACATCTTGATTGAAGCTTGACTGAAGCATCCAGAGGGAGCCAGGGTGTGATACTAACCCACGACCAATCATACGAGGCTCACGCCAAGATCATGCAATCATTACATCAAGGCATTGGCGCCAGCAATGAGCCTTATACTGTGCATATACATTGTCTGAGTCTGACTAGTCTGACACCTAAAATACAGGAATGCAAATAATTGGAACTCATCACTCCCGCAATCTTTAATCATGTCCTTGGTTAGTTTACCTGCATACAATATTTCCAGTTCAGAAGTTGTTCCAGAAATATCGATAAAATTCTCATCACTAGGCTGTCCACGATGTTTACAAATTTGTAAATTGCGTCGTGTAAACTGTAAGATATCGATGAAAACGCGGAAACGGAGAAGCGCCGGACTGTGCCGGACTGTTTGCGTATTTACCTTACAAATTTGAACATTTACAAATTTGTAAGGTTGCTTACAAATTTGTAAGATGTTTACACATCGTAGGCCTGGTACAAAATCTCACGTAGGATTTTTTGCCGGTCTTTTTTCGAGCATCCTTGTTCATTGTCGTGTACGGACCTTTTTCGTTGGCCGTTCGACGCATCGCGCGAACGACGTCAACCACAATCCTACCGACACCTCCCTCCCCATTGTCCAATCTTTCACCTCCGCTACGCCAAAGAATTCTCCTGGTCTCAGAAGTTTGACGGCACTTCCTCGTTCCTACTATCATTATCTTCAAGCGAGATATTATTTGGCTTGATATTCCTCACTGGCCGTTCTTTCCCTTCGTGCGGAGCATCAGAACTTCGAAATTACTCCGCTCGCGCCGTCACGATTGAAAATCTTCGATGCATGCATCTCGACTTCCAGCTCCGATGGAAATTTCGCAGTCTTCCAACAATGATCCGGCGTCACGGGATCAGCATGTGGTTTCTCCATATCCTTCCCTTCCACCCTTACCGCCCGTTGCTGCCGCCAACCAAAGCAACGAAAATTCGGCAGACTCTCAACAACAGCAAGATGAAAATGACGAATGTCCTTCCCAGCTCCTCTGTTGTCTTACTCAAGAGCCTCCCATCAATGGAGTGACTTTTGATATTCCCACCACCTCCGGTCAAATCTCAACACAGGTATTTGAACATTCGGAATTATATCGAATGATATACACCCGGGGGGTGTTGAGTGCCTACCGCATTGTTCGGCACCCAATCTTCGAGGCTCACGTTCCAAGGGAACTAGCGTTGAGCTTCGTAAAACCCGTTTCAACTGACATCCAACAGCAGATGGATGATGAGAGACTCCGCCAATCGTTGTCTCTTGAAGAAGAATCTCCTCTGACTGCGGCGGATCATGCGAACATGGAAGAGACAATTGATAGGATGGAGGATCCTCGTCCGCGACGATGTGAAGTTAGAATGACGGAATCAGAGGAACTGATATCCGAAAACAATGAGCCTGAGCGGAGGCAACGCCGTGATCCAGGCCTCCCACCATCGGCGATGAGAGATTCTCAAGTGGAGTCCGATTCTGCTTCTGATAGCGAAGGTTGGGATGCGTTGATGAACGTACCTCCAACTAATAATTCGAGGAGCAATCATGCAGATGGCCGTCGTGTTCGACGTCGCCTGCAGCCCCGCCCAGTACCAGCCCACCGCCCAGCAAACGCATCGAACAACAACAACAATCATACCAACAATCCATCACGTTCCAACAATGCCACCGAACCAGCACGTACCAGCAATGCCGCAGCACCATCACGTTCCAACAATGCATTACGTACCAGCAATGCAGCACGTTCCAACAATGCAGCACGTTCCAACAATGCAAGGTCCAACAATTCTGCGCCTCAACGAAATCCTCAACTTGGTGGATTTCTCAATGTAACCCACACTGAGATTCGTAGCCAAAACCATGCTACTGCTTTGATTGGTCTATTGCAAGTGGCACAAACCCATCCACAAGGGATTATTAATGCCTTGGGGCATGGGAAGAAAAGAGCATGGATCGGCGGCAACCTTACTCGTTTCTTCCAATCTGATGGTCCCTTGGGTACATTTGCACCAGCCTCAACGCAATCCATTCAACGCCATCTAAGCGATGCACAAAAACTTGCAAAATCGTATTTCACTCGCGATCATTCGAATGATCAATCAGGAGCCAGGCAAGAGGATATTCCGGCATGGGCAAGAGCGTTTTTCGTTTTATTTGAAGACGAACAGAGTGCATCATCTGAGGCAACAAGGACACTCCGTCGCCAGGTTGTTTCTAGTCTTGTTGGTCGTCAAGCTCCACTGGGACATCACGATAATGCACCTGTTGGGCTACGAACGGAAACTGGAGCAAACAATGGTACAGCATCTCAGCGTGCGCAAATAATTGGCCAGGTCAGTGTCGAGGAGCGCAATGCAGATGATGGCTTAGACGATGATTCGTTGGAGGGAAATGTGGAGGGCATCAATGATGTTTCTAATCGCCAGCCGGCCCCAATCCAAAGAACAAATAACGGCACACGTCGGAATAATGTACAAGGGCGTGGTCGTGGCCATGGGTCTGGTCGTGGTCGATCTGCAACTGCGCATAGAAATATGCATTTGGGAGGGCTATCAGCGGATCACAACGATCCAAGTGCGCGGTTCTATAACGTTCAAAATGCATATAGCCCTGAAACGAATGTCGAATGTTCATACAATATTGCTAAACGCTGTCTGGTTCGATCACAATTTTGGATTACATTGCATCATGCCATTATCCGTTCAATCAGAATCTGATGCCATATCTTCCCAGTCATCAGGCACAACCTCTACTGGCTCTAGTTCAGTTGCGATGCCATTGACATCATCAGCTGTTTCGGCCTGCTCATCCTTTTCCTCGTTATCATCACTGATATCGCTACAAAAATAGAAGTCATCTAAACGGTTGTATGTTTGTTCCGAGAACCGCTGTTTGAATACCCTGACTAAAATCTGGTCCATTTCGAACATTTCACCTGTAACGGGTAAGTTAAACCATTTTGCTTTCGTGCTCAGTTTAAGTGACACACTAGATTTCAATCGGATTGATTGGTAATTTGGATTGAAAGTAGCATGGTAGATTACTGGCATGACATTGGCTATTTCTGCTATTGTGATGGGAAATACTGCAACATACACAACCATTATATTAGTGCCTTGTATAACAACTTCAAGGCTATTGAAGCAAGCAATATAGTACACAATGAATTGGTTTATGAGCTTACAAATAATATTCTCACCTTTTTCGTTATGTCTGTTGAATGTAGAAAATCTTGGCAGGAGAACCAAATACATCTTTTGATCAGGTTCTTTTGAATTCTTCATTTTGCACCAGGAAGAGAACGATCCTCCAGGAATCTTATTCCGTTCAAGTGTACTCTCTACCTTTTCTGCACTTGCTTTTGTCTTGATTTCATAGGTAGCTCCACAGTTGTTGCAAATCATATCCTGCCATGAGGCACTGCCACCACCATTCCATCTCAACGCCTTTTGAAACTTGCAATTGTAGCATGGTTCAGATTTCAGGGCATGGCATGCTACCACAGCCTCAAATAAAACACCATCACATGCAGCATCGTTGTCGCAAACAAACCATCTTTCAAAGAAGAGATCCTCTTCGGCAATAGGATTGAATTGAAACCTGTAAAGCGGGTCAAGCTGCTCAGGAGAGAATCCCTGATATTCTGCCTTCAGTTTATACCCCTTGACTTCGCCACTAGTACGCCACCGCAGCCGGTAATAAGGCTGCAAATAACAGTTCCCATTAAGCTTGTCACGAGACGTATAGACTTGGCCACATACATTATCATTGCGAAGCACGTGCTCATAAGCGTCACTGCAGTTCTTTGGAAACTTCTCCCTTTTCAGCGCCTGATAATTGATTGCCTCGTCAGATTTCTTTGACAGATACGCAACTCCCTCCTCGATAACTTTCCTTCGGAATTTGACATGCTCGGAATGAGAACCATTAACCCCCCATTCATAAAGGGAGTGAAGGAGCTCGTGGCGAACCTTCTTTTCCAAATCATCCATTGTCAACAATTCAATATATACCGTATGCTTCTATCTCAGCGCAAGATCATTGCTTCAGCTAGCTACTCGTCCATCAAATGAATAACCTTGGTTGATGGGGTAGATGGGGCCAATCCTTGATGGCGCTTTCAGTGCACGTTCAGTGTGGGCAGATTACTTATATTCATAATATGTAGATCTTCCTTTGGTGTGAAAATTTCACTTGCTGGTACTTGTATTGCGTACAAGTAAAGTACGCATGTATGGTATCATGCAAGATTGCACTCAGTTTTCCATACACTTTTATCTTGATAGTGATAGAGCTTATTTAGAGTCATGGTTGACAGAAATTTCATGGTTATTGGAAAGATCTTGCAAGCGACACACCATTGTCTTGTACATGAATCGAGTGCTTGATTTAGATATAAGATGGATTTAACATTTATTATATAATGGGATGGAGAAGTGCCCTAGCATAAGCCAAATTGATGGATATTAATCTCCATATGCAGCACTTCCTAATCCACCTTTGTTTGATTTGTTTACATCTTTGCCCTTGCTGCGATTGCTCTCTGATCCACAGACTTTTGAACCAACCTCCCCGACTCACGTAGATCCGGTGTGTTTGTCCTATCTACTAAAATTTGCTCATCTGTGAATGATGCCAATACGCTCTTCGACTGCGCATCTAGAACCGTCCACAAGCTCGGATATGAGCGAATTAAGAACCCAGCGACTTGTGAATTGTAAGTGAGTGGTTTGTTAAAATATGCCATTGTTGCTGATCCAGGCACGCTCTTGAGATCCTGTGATGTATTGGGTTCAGATTATTAATAAGAACATAGATGAATATGGTGTGTCAAGCAAAAAGTTGATACTTAGAAATGAGCACAAAAACATACCTTGAACAAACCATTCACCAGCACAGTTGGACTCCCCGAGTCTGCTAATGATTTCGCTACCTGATAATCCCTCTTGGAAGTTGGTGTCAGAAATACACAAATGCTATCCTTCCCCTGAACCTCTGGCACCCCATCTTTCAAAGAACACAACGTAGCCCCCTTCGCTTTCTTTTGAACTTTCTTGATCAAGGCATTGGAAGCCGACGAGCTCAACACCACAGTCACCTTCGGTCCAAAGAACGGATTGGACACGCCACCAACAAGCTTGTTCACAAATGCCACATTAGCATCTTCCGCCTCCAACGAAGAGCGCAACGATCCGTCTCCCAACTTATTCAATGCCGTCAACGCCGGAAATTCGCATTCGATCAACGGACAGGAAGGATCCCTGGGCTTTTGAATGGCCGCCTTGACGCCGGCAATGGCGGCATTGTCGCGATCGCTGGGCGAGGATGGAATTTTGGCGGTGCCTCCCGATGCTCCGCGGAAGAGGAATGTTTGCGTGGCCGACCGTGGCTTCGACTGTGGCTGTGGTCGCGTACTGGCTCGCGGGAGGTTGGGGGACGTGAAGCAAAAGGCGCCGCCGATTAGACCGAGCACCAATAGCAATGGTATTGATAGTAGAAGTAGTCTGCAGCTGGGTGCCATGGTGTTGCTTGGAGTTGGTGTTGGACTTTATTTTCGTTTGTGTTTGGTTACCTTTGGTTACGTTATCTATCTGCACGCAATTTGCAAATCTGTTTTGCTTGGATCTGCTCTTGGATCTTGGATCATAGATCAATGTATGTAAGGCGTTTTAAGTATCATAACAATTATACGATTTGTATCGTAATGACTAAATGTACGATATCCCAACCCTTTCTTAAGGGTCGCTTGAGCGACCCTTAAGCCTTTTCTTGTT
>JALLAS010000406.1:0-13576 GCA_036939415.1 Detonula confervacea | reverse complement strand
TGGCATAACTCGGACATAGACATTTACGTTACGCCGGATGGGGCAAGAACAGTTCGGGCATGGTTGTGGAACAAATTAAGGTTGATATTTGTGGACAGCAAGACCATGAACCATGCATATGTCCGCAACAGAGCCCATCCCGGAATACGATAGATCGAAGGGTACGCCCCATTACTAATGGACGGCAACGAACTTCGTTGACTGCAGGTCCAACACGACCCGGTCCGTCAATTTGGAAAGAACGCAATGCAACGCCGTATATGACAGTGCCTATGAAGCAACGAATGCTGTATATTTAGGGGACTTGCCGTGAGAAAGTAGAATGAAGTACATAGCCACGGACCAGCTAAAGGGAATGATGAAGGTGGGCCTAATTGTGGTACACCCTGGGGTGGACATCAGGACAATCATGGACAATTTCCACTTAGATATTTGTGCCGCATATCACGATGGACGTTGCTTCTCAGTCCCGTATCCGCTCAGCGCTTTTGCAGGGAGTGCCTACTACCAACGATCACACAAAGAAACAACGCCTTAAGGCACTATTTAGAGAAGTTGCGCGTTGTCGGTGAGACAAAGATACTCAATATCATAGAATCTATGATGGACAATTACTCCCGCGACCGACCAGTCCAGAGGCTGTGCCCTCTTAACTTGGATGCACTGAATAATGTGAAGGCTAGTGCTGCTTTTCTGACTGATTTAGATGAAAATAATGATGTTGGCGGGGCCTGGGCTTGGATGATCCGGTGGTATATGATTATGGATGCATTGTTTGGAGCCAGTGATGCTGTCAGGGAACTCATTCCGATCAATGGCAATGCAGTTGCTCATCATAATAGAGCAGTCACAACTTATATGTCAAGGATTGAAAAGTACAGAAGGCGAGGCGTAAGAATTTTTGACGAGATTGACGAACACCCTGAAATGTTCAAACCAAGAGCAGTGTTCAGTATCGACAACAATCTCATCTGGGCTGCCCTGCAAGATATACAGCAAGATATACTGGGTGACGGTTCTGTGTGATAATCCAACACTCTCACTATAACATAATTATTGCGTTTACTTTGTCACCTTGTCAACAAAACACTTCCGGTTATGTATTGCAGTGCAACCTTTACGCACGTATTAGCGTTGCGCCTCCCTTGTCAAATACCCATCTACATAGAGCTCATAATATGATGCATCCAGACTCCAGGGCTCGCGGCCGCATACCACTGCCACATCATCACGCAGCCCAGCACATGCATACAGTTGTATCTTCACAGTTATAGTGCGTGAACCTGTGGTTACGCATATATGGATCATTTCTCTTCCACGCGCCCCAATTCAGTCATGGACCAAGACTAAATGAGCCCACAGATATCGAGCTTGCTCTGAAAGCAATAGATTAAGTAAAAGTAACAAACTAGTTTAATTACAGTTCCAACTGATGCTAGAAATGGATTCCACATGCAATTTTGAGTCAAGAACAATATTCTAAACACTGATAATACGTTTATTGAAAGATTAAATATTGCCATCTCATCAAATTTTATTAGCATCAATATCATGCAATTTGCAGGATTTGTCGAGTGTTCTATAAAACATCGAAAAGGCGTGACAGGAAGGGAGGTGTGAGAATGGCAATGGTGCCTCTGGTGTGTTGAGGCTGAGAATTTATTTACACCAATGTTTCGCCAGAAGGTTCCTTATGGATTTATGAACAGTTCTAAATGGGTATGATTTCTGTGTATGATTAGATGCACTTGTAAAATATTAGTGCATCGTCACACATGATCTCCACACAAGATTAAATAATGGCATGATACCAGCAAATAGATTTTGTTCTCAAATAAAGCACCTTCTTCGTGATGCTACTCATGCATCTTACTCCAATGCTCTTTCTGTTATGGCAAATCAATAGATGATCGTGAACCAAATTCTTACCATGATTACATTCAAAGAGTTGCATCATGCATTATGAATTATTTATGTCAATATGTTGTTAAAAATGAACCTCTCAAATGAAAATGTCATTTCCAGAGATAGCAGATATGGTAGATAAATCATTCTGAAGGTTTGAAAATGCTTTGGCTATGTCCCTGCTAGTCACTGTCTTCTTAGATTTTCCGTGCTCAAACTTTTGTTTGTCTTGTTTGATCAACAAAGANAGCCATCACCTGCCCCCGCACAAACAGAGAGTTCTCTCCGTACTGACCGAACCAAGTTATTGAAATTTGTGAGAGATTGAGAACATTTTTTCTCTTTAGCATTGAAGCACTCGAAGGTGTTGATAATGCAGTTCTTTGCACATGATGAAATGGATTTGTATTGTTGCTTCACCTCCATAGATGGGATGTTGTGTCTTTCAAGAAATCTATTTGATGATAGATATGTGGCACTAGCATTAACATGCATGCCTGCAGCAATCATGATCAAGATGGAATTGGATATGTCACATTGCCCGTATTGATTCCAGATACCCTGTAACACTTCTGTTGAATATTCTGACAGTGTTGGGTGCCCAAAACATGCAAGAAGTAGCTTAGGTGGCGTCAAACCAAATAGTTTTTCAAGGCACATTCTGTACACGCCCCATCGCCGAGTCTTTGCAGGTGATGGCTTTTTGAGAAAGTTCTCCACCTCTTGTTTGTACAAATCAAGAAAAATGGTTGCAACAGACCATGTGGAAGGGCCGCCCTCACTAAAGCAATCATTCTTTTGACATAGAGTCGTTGAATGTACCACGCGTTTCATGATTTTCAGGTGAAGGCACTCCAGCATGGGCGTAAATAAGTCTGATATAATCCTCGCTGTCGATGACTCTTCTGCCATCTCACCTCTATTTCTTCCATGTTTGTCATAGCATAATTTCTTGCGGCATGAAATCTCTTGTAAGTTTGAGACCAAGAGGCCGATCCAGCTGGACACTAGACAGAACTCGTTGCGGCACGAGTCAACATTGCTCCCAAATTCTTTTTCTGAAAAGGGGGTCGGTTCAATTGCTTGAGCATAGCGATCAAACACCTTCTTTGCAACGAATTTGCAGAATTTTTTGACACCATTGCTAGATTCATCGGATAAACGCAGGTTGCAGGCAAATTTTATCAAGCAGCTGGCATAAAGCTCAAAAGACGGCATCAACACCACCATTCTTGTATCATTATGTTCATTCCCAATGGTTTCGTAGTAGACATGATTTGAATCCGGTTCTGGAGATTGTGTTTGGTTATTCAATTTTTGCCAGTCACTTCTCCAAACTTCATTATACAATCTATTCAGGCGGTATGCCACATGCTCCCACAAAGAATCAATGTTGCCATTTGCCAAGGAGAAAGCCCCCTCTCTCCAGCTATCCTCACCAAAGACGAAATGGCTGACTGTAAACAATAACATTTGTACAGCCCATCCAACATGGATGCAGTCATGAAGAAATCCATTGCGGGAGAGTACATCAAGCACAGAGCAGAAGATTGTGATGAGAGATAGTGCGGAATGAGACACTTGACTTTGAACAGAAGTGTTCTTGTTTTGTATCGGTGGGTTAGATGAGCTGGCAAGCAGTAATGCGCATTGAAATGATAAAGGGAGAAGAAGGTTGACACAAAATTTTAGGCCGAGAACTCTTGTAATGGTGTTTGAAGAGGAGTAGTTGGCAGTTTTGTCAATTTCTTCCCAAAAGGTGCTAGATTGACGGAGTTGGAGACAAGCATAAAAATGAGGCTGCTTGGCGCTGTGAAATGATTTTTGCATCGAACTTCTTTCTCTCGTACAGAGTAGCATCATGAATTGTGTGGTGTAAAGAGCCATTTGTCCTCGGTTGGCAGGTTTGGCCGTGCAAATGATGCAAGAAGCCCGTTGCGACCATGATAGAAAACCATCATCGTCAGACTGTGAATCGTCACCTACTTTCTCATCCATCTTCTCTCCTGAACAGTGAAAGGTCTGAAATATGCAACCCAAAATGAAGCGATATCGCGAGACAATAGAGTTAGGAGCAAGCCAATCCAAATGATCCGAAACCACCTGAAGTATAATCTGCAATGATTCCGAAGCGGAAGGAGTCGTCAGGCGTAGCGAAATTGGCATATTGTCGTGCTCGCTATCGTCGTCGGTCGCAAGCCGTAATGTCAAATCGAATAA
Source organism: Detonula confervacea (assembly GCA_036939415.1). NCBI lineage: Eukaryota > Bacillariophyta > Thalassiosirophyceae > Thalassiosirales > Thalassiosiraceae > Detonula > Detonula confervacea. Next base: position 9,451 of record JALLAS010000406.1, on the reverse strand, counting down.
ATCTCTCGCAACCTCATTTGCATCGGGAAGGGGCGCTGCGATAGAACATATTAAATTGCCATTTTCATCGGAGGAAGACTTGGAATATTTCAAAGGGCCAAAGTTTCGGAATAGAGGCACGCCTGGACTTCTTGCGGAGGCATGGTGCGTGCGGACGTTTCCCTCCGGAGCGTCCTTGTGCAAGAACTTCTTAACGCAAAGGCTCAGTCCAACCTCCGTTACAATTGGCGAGGGAGGTATAGTCGTGTCTCCAATATCAGCAGCAGGAAGAAAATACGATGATCGATTCATGGCGTTGTTGTGCTCTTTCTTCTTTGCCTTTGGTTGAAATTGCTCCTTGGGAGAGAGAAATCCGAGGTAAGATGGAACCGGCGACGATTCGAGGATATTGGCATAATCCTTCCATCCGGGGCATTTCATCCCGACTAGGTAAGAAACCAATAAAGTTCTACCTCTTCTCAACATGATTGGCGTCTCTTTTCCACGAGAATCGCTCATCAGCCTCAACCAAACATTTGGATCGGGCGGATGCACCAAGATGCGCAGAAGAGATTCCAAGTAGGATCGTGCGCCGTCAATATTCAAGCTGCAACTGGGCGCATTGCCATTCTCTGCGGCATTCACCTTTTGAACGAGGACATCCAAACGACGCTCCATCGTTTCTCGCACCGGTGCCTCGTTTTCTTCACGGCACGACGACCCGAATGCAACGGCCATTCGGTAGGCATCCTCGAGTTCCTCCGTTTCATCCTCCACGGACGGTCGGCGATCATCGCCCTCTCTCTCCATGATCGATTGCAAATTCACGCATACGCCCGTGCCGCAAGGAGGCTCTTCCTTCTTCGCCGAGGGCGACGACGCGACCTCGCCGCGCCGTCGTCGTCTCTCCGACGTCATCCTGCTTCCGACGCGCTCGACGCCGGCGCGGACGATGCCGGACGCGGATCCGGGCTTTCCCGGGCCGGTGCCGAACCTCCGCGAGGAAGGACTCGTCGTCGCCGACGGCGTCGGACGGCGCGGGCTCGTCTCGCGGGGGGATGGATTCGCGGCGGCGACGGCGGCGGCGACGGCATCCTCCGAGCGGCGAACGCGGTCGTCCACCGCCAGGACGATGGAATTCGCCTTCTCGTGCCATTCGTCGGCGTCGATGCCCGTTGCGGCCCGATTCGTTTCGACCATTTCGGTGATCGAGTCGATGTCTCTCAAGAATGCATGGCGGGATGGGCCCCACGCTTCTCTTCCGGTACCGGTAGCGTCGTGGCAGCTGATGTTGCTCTTCCAATCGCGAAGCATGCGATCCCTTGGCAAATGCGATTTCCTTGATGCTCGATTCGGCGACGACGGTTGATTTTGCGATGCCCTCCGATGCGTTGGAGTCGTTACGGCGGATCCCGACTTTACGGGAGAAGGCGCCTCCGTCTTCGGTTCCCCGTCGGGCTTGCCATCATCCGTACGTGCATGTCGACGTTGGATCCTCGAAAGGACGTGCAAATCCGCCAGCACGATATCCAGCGCTTGCAACATGGGATGCATTACCGAGATATTATTATTTGCTGCATCGTCCTTTTGCACCCTCTTACGAGAGATTGCAGCGATCCCCGCCGAGGCCGCGTTGGCGCCGGGGATAGCACTGTTCGATCCCTCTTCCGCCAATGATTTGCACGGATGCAATTGCTTCGCGACGTGGGATGCCATGCGAATCGTCATTCGCAATAAAACGTTCCATGGCAATATTATGCTCGTGGATGAATTCGTCGCGGGATATTGCCGCTTCTGTTTCCGCTCGTTCTCGGCCCGTTGCTTCTTTTCGGGTGGTGCTAATGATGTTGTTGTGTTGTTGTTGCTGTTGTTACTCTCCCCTGCAGATTCCATTTTGATGAATGCACTATTGTGCGATGACGACTGTCGAGCACGTCCTCTCGTTGCATTCCGGTGTTGCAACATGCGCTCCAACGCACGGGCAAGTTTCGAGAGGGATTGTTGCGTGCGATCATCTGCATTATTGTTTGTTTCTCCATTGCCACCACCTTGCTCTGCATCAATGCCGGTTGTTTTGCCAATGAAGGAATTACAATCCTTTTCCAAACCCACGAGAGAAGAAAGAAGGCCATTCGATTCTTCGCCATAGGAAAGCAACGGGATCAATTTCGACACCTCCTCCCAGGCTTCGTCTTCGTCAATGGCATTATTCATCGCGTGATCGAATAATGGTTTTGGCGAGGCTGCAGACGACACAATCGAGGGGAACGGTCGCTTCTTCGAGGCGGTATGTTGTTCTTTCTTCTTCTGCTGCTGCTGCTGCTGCTGGTTATTGAGCGTCATTCTCTTCACCAACAGTTTCTGCCGGCGGAAGGGACTCATCCGTTGCGCATCGTGCCGGTTTGACGACGAGGACGACATCGTACGCGTGCGTGGCAAGGAAAACAAATAATAATGGCTGCGGCGATAATATATATTATTGTTATTGTTATTGTATTGCGCAGCGCGGCCGGGCGCACTCGGTCAAGCGTGGATCGCTAACGCGCACCGACATGCATGATGAGCGGATGGCGGAGGGCAGCGAGGATTATTGTCTGGAGTGCAATAGAGCACCTGCGGGTCGCGGATATCGTGCGCCATTATGGCCGGCCATTGACAACCTACCACCTTCGTCATCTTCGATGGCGTCGTTGCTGCTGTGTTGTTTGTCGCCGTTGTTGATCATGCATGGAGGGCGTTCGACGACTTTCGTAGGTAATATTGGCGGGCTAGCCCGCGCCATCTGTCTGACTTCCATGTTGTCATCAAATAAAATGCAAATAGATATTACCCGGCTAGCCCTCTTGCCCCCTTTTTCCATCGACAACGACACAATAATCACACAAAATTCGCCAGGGCAACACAACATCACAGTACAATAATAGACAGTAATGGTGGCATTGATCCATCACCCACGATGGCAGCGATGGATTCGGGGCCGCCTCTTCACTGCTCATACCAATCATGATCGGCATAGAAACATCCCTTCCGGTCGGATCGCCGTTGCAGCGGCCGATGCCCGCCTTCGTCTCGCATCACCGTCAGCAGCCAAGATTCGTGCACATCCCCAGCCCCATCAATTTTCATTTACGCCTATCCAATCGAACACTTTGATCCGTTGCCGCTTCATGTGCAGCGCTCCTGCCAATAGTGAACACGCATTTGAACCGACTGGTTTTCGTCGTTTGGGTTACCCGAATTACCGTCCAGATTCTCCGATATCATCTCAAAGCTTGAATGTACCCGTATCGGAACTACAACTACAACACGCACAAGATGTGAGCGAACCAATGTCAGAGGTATTGGCATGTCAAACAATAGAAAATGCAGCTCGGATAGCAAGCGACCATGCAAATGCAAAGAGATTATCGCCTCGGGATATATCGCTCTTTTGGCATCACATCAATCAACTCATGCAAATAAAATACCTCAAAAGACACGGCCACGACTCGGCGGACAGAAGACGAATGAACAGAGGACTCAAAGCATTGGTCGAGCTCACCGCCAAGTTGCTGCACAAATTCGATCCGGGGGAATTATCCCACGCGGCTCACTCGCTGGCGACCATCATGTCCAACGAAAGCGTGCGGGTCAAGGGCAAAAAGACCGACCGGGGCCGCGTCGGGCTGGCCGTGCGCAGCGCCGTCGTCGGGGAGGGTTCGAGGCGGAAGCGCATCGCCCTCGACGCGATCTCGCGCGCGGCGCTGCCCCTCCTCGGGGGATTCGCGGCGGGAGAGCTCGTCGGCCTGGCGAGAGCGTACGGGATGACGTTCGATCCGCCGAGGGCGGAGGACGGACGGACGGTGTTGGATCACATTGCCGAGGAGGTTTTGGCGCGTTTGGATGCTTACGCTTTGGTGGAACCGCCGTTCGGGCACCCGGAGGTGGTGGATATTTTGTGGTCGTATGCAAGCAAAGATGAACCGCACCCTCTTCTTTTCGAAAAGGTGGGAGATACCGTTGTGGAAAGTTATGATTTGGACCTATTCGAGCCGAGGGAGGTTGCGTGCTTGCTGTGGGCTTATGCAAAGGTTGGCGAATATCACTCACGCCTGTTTAGCAAAGTGGAGGAGGAGGTTGTTGCAACTGGCGGATTGGAGACATTTGATCCTCACAGTCTTTCGATCTTGGCGTGGGCATATGCGAAAGCGGAAGAAGGGTCGCATGATCATTCTCGTGTTTTTGAAGAGCTCGCAAATGTCGTTATCGACAAAGATGATTTGGATGAAATCCCCCCTCAGGCACTTGCTACCATTCTGTGGGCATTTGCAAAATCCAATCAACCGCATCCACAGCTTTTCCAGAAGGTCGCGGAAACAATATCTTCATTCGACAGCTGGAAATGCAAAGCCAAAGATATTTCCACAATTTTATGGGCATTTGCCACTTCTTGCAAAATAATACACCCTCCACTGCTTCAGAAAATGGAACAGTTTTCTCAAGAGAGGCGGAAAGCATTTGAACCTCAGGGGTTTGTGAATGTGTTATGGGCATATGCATCCGTTGGGCCGGTGTGCGGACCGGTGTTCACGACATTGGCACCATGGGCAAGTCGAGCGATTGGTCGATTTACCTGCCACGAATTGGCCACAATTGCATGGGTGTACGCGGTGGCCAATGTGGATGCTCCATCTCTATTCGACGATGATTTCGTTGATGCATGCAATCGAAAGGCTGACATGTTTACGGATGCAGAGTTATGTCAGCTCCATCAGTGGCATTTATGGCAGGGGGAGTTGATGTCCAACGCCTGTTTGTCACCGCAACTTCGTGAAAACTGTCGGGATGCATTTATTTTGCAAGCATCTCAACCTTCATTAGTAAGAGATGAGATACTCTTGGAACTATCATCTATGGGTCTCCAACCAGAACAGAAAGCCATCACTGAATCTGGTTATCGTATAGATGCAGTCATGACTGTTGATGGAAATAAGGTTGGCATTTCAGCTGAAGGGCCGTCTCATTTTGTTGCCAACAATCCCACTGGTGGGACAGTGCTCAAAAGAAGGCAGATTGTCAACCTGGTATGTATGAAGGTGGCATTTGTGCCATTTTGGGAATGGAGTGGGCTGGGGAACGGCTCCAGGAGGAAGCAACTATACTTGAGACATGTGTTGGGTTTGAACTAGCGAGCCTTTCACTTCGCTAAGTTTGTGATGTGTCTTCACTGCAATTAGTTACACCTACCTCTCAAATCTATAAATGAAAATGGTAAGATATCATATAATGCTGCCTACTTTCATGTTTGCAATTCAGTCACTCTCACAAAAGAGTGCCTGGTAGATCGATCATTGTGGCTGATTGTTGCTGTAAGGATTCACACTCAACACAGGCAGAGACTACAGTATGATTGATGAATGATGCAGTACATCATATTGATCATATGAAGAAGGGTGGAGGTTCATGCATAAGTACCAGCATGGTATCAGAGCAAAGCTTTTTTCATTTTTGATTATATTTCCATTCTGCTCACCAATCTCCACTACCTTATTCTCAGAGAAACTGTCTTATGGGAAGCACTGCGGTGTGCCTTATTCCAATAGAATCCAAGTTGCTGAGAGTCCGTAGTCTTTGCTTAACCCGAAGCGCCAGTATCTGCAACAACCAATTACAAGCTTAAATGAGTACAAACGATATATGACCATACGGATGTTGCGCCAATAATGCAGACCTCATAAGGCAGATATCTGATTAGGATTTGTTACCGCAAAAATATTTTAGGTGCGGCGCTCATGCTATAATTCTCTCGGTAGCAATTTCAGACGACAATATCTTTGCTGATATATGAAGGCCACGAGTGTGCATACTTTCTCCAAAGCAGTGTGCAAGTCTAGAGGAAACATCTTTCACAATTTCATGCTCTTCTTTGGACAACACTCTACTGATACCAATTATCCAAACAAATCCACCCTGGTTTATGTCCGCGACATTTGTACTAATGATCTTCCATTCGAGTTGTACTTGCAATGGCCGGGACAATGGTCTCAACAATGATAGATCATCCAACTTCTTTTTGAGATTAACGAGGAAAGACAAATATTGGCCACATCCCCAAGCATGGATATCTTCTGGTAGTTGACTTGGCGAAAGGGATTCTTTGCTCTCATACACAAGCTCAAGCGTGATAACATCGGGAGAAGAGGCTATCAACTCCTGTAGCCCTAATGGGGCAATGATGCTTCGCAAAGTACCAATATGCGCCGATTTGCCACGATTTCCAACGATGCCTTTTACAAGTGTTGATGCTCGTCGGAGCTCTGCAGCAGTGCTCAAGCAAGTCGACATGGTGGAATTCCGCCCAAGATTACTTGCCGAGCTCGGTGATAACACAACAAGTCGAGGTTGCAACTGCGCAAGTTGTTCATCGCCATTGTTGCTGTTCAATGTAACATGCTGCGGCCAGGGCCAACGGGATGCCTCTTCAAAGAATGCTAGGGTCAGCCTGTGAGCTGCCTCCTGCAAGGACTTTGTTTTCACAAGTATAGGTCTGTTGCCATCAGAAACCAGCATTTCCTTCATGATTTTAGCCAGAAATATAGCCCACGCCCCTCCTCCTAAGAAGCCACAATTTGCACCATACACACCTCTGTTGAAAGCCCATAATTTAATCAAACGTAGGGAAGCACAGAATACATCTTTCATCGAATAAGAATCACTGATACCTCCAACCTTCCTCTCAATATCTTCCAATACAAGAGTTAAATATGCATTGTCTTGGATAGAATAAAGCGCTTCATCCGTTTTGATACCAATTTGCTTGCCATCATGCCCAAGCAGGCACATCAGTACGTCTGCCATAGGTAGATCTGGCTGCACCTGAATCGTCAAGACGCTCAAGCCAGAACGGAGTTGCCTTAGCCTCATTTTTGACACTGTATGTGTTTCACTCAAGGATGCCATCAGTCGCTTGAGAAACAAACAGTTTTCATCGACCAGTGCTATGAGCTCAGAGTTGGAAATATTGCCATGACTTGGGCGGATCATAACTACCATATCAAGATCAGACATTTTTGGCAAAGCACAGTCCAGGGCAACCGATCCATAAGTTACGACATTGGATGTGACGTTCATTTCAAACGATGCTGCTGCTGATCTGCTTGCTTGGTTGATAATTGAGCGGACCAACTGTGATTTCTCTGAGAAATAAGAAGACGCCTCTCGCGCTGTATCTGGTATGATATGCTCAAGTCCTCTCAAGAGTTTATTGGGTGGGCTTGAAAAAGGCATGGTTGTAATAGATCGGAACTTGCCATTTGCGCCCCTTTCGAGTATATCAACAGAACGCACAGATATATTCAAGTCAGAAATTGTGCCAGTGTGTTCAGCACCAGCTTTCCGCGCAGCAGATGTGAAGCCAAATTTACCTAGTGATACTGTTGAGAAGGAGAAGAAAAACATAAGGGTGAGGCATATTTCATAAGCATTATTGTGTTACAGGAAGATAACACAGAGCCACGCTTACCATGTGGCGCATAACCTTCAACGGAATGCATCTCTTGGTTGTTGCACAACCGAAAGCGAAATCCAAGGGCATCATAGAGCTGCATTAACCATTTGTTACCATCATATTGAACGTCTGGTCTAGCAACCAGAGTGGGAGATTATCGGTGCTCAAATACATCCAACGATTCTGCAGAGAATGATAACATTGTGCGAGGAGACGATGATTGCTCCCGAAAGACGCTAATGATGCTATCTTTGATCGCCCGAGTAGCCAGCTGTACACCCCCTTGATGCATTTCAGCGAATCCGTATAATAATGAAATATGAGGACGCAGCAGGGAAGATGCTGCATCATATGTCAACTTCAATTGCTCCATATCTTCATTGTCAAGTATGATGGCAACCATGAAATCTTTGCTTGGTGGCACGTTCGCTGCCCATGCATTAAGTTGTGAACAGTTGTAGAGGGCTGCACATTCACTCATACACTTTGTTCTTCCGTTTGATTCTCTAGCCAGGAATCTAGCAAAAACGCCGTAGTGATCGGACGGAGGGATGTTGTCAGCGCCAGTTGCTCCACGAACAACACGAGCTTGAACAATCTCCATTTCCGCTTTGGTATTGAGGTACATACGGTCAATACGCCTGACATTCATAGAACTCGAGTTACTGGCTGCTCGTTGATTGGTTTCAGGGCAAAATGTGTATCCGGAGGTATTTTCACTGGATCCGCTATGTATCTTGCTCCAAATATCCTCGAAATAACCACCGCCAGTGAAGCTGCCATCATCAAGATCGGTGGCAGCACAGTTGAAGTCGCCCAAAATGAGGTGATTCATTTCAGCCTGAGGCTCAATCCTTTTCAGTTGTGATTCAACTGTCTGCATATGACCAATAACTGAACTCAATTCGCGTCGACGTGCAAGCTGACGAGAAACCTTTTCTCCTCCTTTTGTTGAATTCTTGTCTGCAGGGAGATGGACATTTGTACACAATAGGGCATTTTCACGGCCAAAACGAAAATCTGCCGACAGGGCTCTCCACCGAACCCCATCTACACAAGCATGCAAAGCACTGGCTTCAATATTCGAATGTTTCCAAAGAAGGATTTGACCAATTGGATTGACAGGAGACTTGTCAAGGGGCGAGAGTGAGGATGCATATGTCAACCTTATCCAATCAATTGCCAGCAATTGCTCAGCAAAGTCCGGAGTGGCCTCTTGTAGCGCTATAATGTCAGGAGATTGCTCGTGTATTGCTTCTGCAAGTCGTGACCAACGAAAGGTGTGCCCGTCTATTCCACTATTTCCATTGACACCGTCAATGCCTGGGTAGATGTTGGAGAGTACGTTCCAAGTTAAGACAGAAAGAGACGCAGTTTCCTCGTTCTTCTTTTTGCCGCCACTGTATTCTCCATGCTTCCATTGTTGGGTATTTTCATCAAATTGATGCCAAGGAATCTGTTTCCACTGAAATCGATCCCTGACGCCGCTTCTGTCAGCAGCACTGCCATCAATATGATGCTCAGATACAACAGCCACAGATTTCCTTTCTGCGGCTCTTGCTCGTGTGCGACGCGCCCTGTCTCTTGCCTTCTGTTCGCGTCGCTCTGCCTTTTCTTGTTCGAGACGCGCCATGTTATTGATCGCTGACATTGCTTCTTCAATCGTTTCTTTTGATACGTCCTTGTTGAAATATCCAGACTCGAATACACGATCGACTCTTCCTGCTCGATCCCAGATTATGTTATTCGACAAATTATTGTGAACGGAGCCGTTGTCATTGTCTTCGTCACAGTGGCGTGCCTGAAGTATAATATTCGATGTTCTGGTATGTCACCACCGTCAGCCATTGTAATGTAGTCTTCAACAGCTTTCTCCATCGTGCCATTGATTCTATCGATGTACCCAAATACAACTTGGTTGATGGCCGGCGATTCAGAACTCCATCGGAGACGGGATATGATATCCCTCGCCGGTCGGAGTTTTGC
>JALLAS010000405.1:2367-13680 GCA_036939415.1 Detonula confervacea | reverse complement strand
TCACGTGGCGGTGAAGCGATTGCAAAAGTACGGTCTGAGCGGCGACATGTTCGCCGGCGGATTGGTGAGCAGCGGTGAGGAATGCGCCAAGTTTGTTAGAAGGAACTATTGTAGTGATGGTGGTGATGGTGACGGTGGTATTATTGATAAGAAAGCAAATAAGAAGGCATTATGGCTGACGTGGAAGGAGAGCGAATCCCAAAACCCTCTCGAGTTTCTTTCCTACTGCGAGAGTGGTAATGGCGGCAACGCTGCCGATCATCATGATTCTTCGGTGAATGATGGAAGAAGTGGTGCCAAAATCGATGTCGCCGAATCGGTAGACGAGGCGGATTTCATATTATTGCACGGGTCCGAAGTTTGGAGAAAATTCAAGGAACTTCCAACACGCTCGGATGATGATGCGGTTCAAGATTTGAACTTCTTATACAACCAAGATTATGACGTTATTGATGAGATTCTCGAAAGGTCGTTGGAGAGAAAGTTGCCGATGGTATGCGCCAACCCGGATTTCATTGTGGGTTTGCCCGGCGGTGTTGTAGGAAACATGCCTGGTAAGAGAGCGAATGAAGGTTCAATATTATGCGAATGTTGTTGCTTTTTTTCTATTCTTTGCAAGCGCGTCTTGCACTCTCGTACTCCCTGCTCGCTCCCCCCCCCCCCCCCCCCGCCCGCACATACACCTCATCAAACAACGTTCTAACGAAAACATGAAAACGTAAAACTATCCTAGGAAAAATTGCCCAGCGCTACGAAAAGGAAGGTGGAACGGTCCATCATTTTGGCAAGCCCAACCCGCGCCATTTTCACGCTTGTCTCGACAACCTCAATCTTTCCTTCGATGGCAATGATGCAACATCTATTTCGGGAGTGGCTCATGTAGGCGATTCCTTGGAGCACGATGTTGCGGGTGCCAATGCTGCGGGAATAGATAGCGTGTTTGTCTTGGGAGGAATTCATGCTGAGGAATTGGGATTAATACCAACTGGGAGTGGTGGAGAAGGTGATGGTTATGTTATCGTAGATGACGAACACGAGGATTGTGGCAATGGAAGAAAAATAATGTCTGGCATTTCAAAAAAGGAACTTTTGGTGAAACTGCACTCGTTTTTTGAAGAAAAGGGCATTTGGCCGAGTCATGTGGTTCCTAGTTTGAGCCTGATGGGAGAGAGCAGACGCGATGGAAATCCTTAGCGGAGGGGCTACATTGTTGGTAGAGCTAGCTTGAGGGGTGAGCTTTGTCCATCATCCGCTCGAAGGGATTAGTATGGCTTGGAAATCGGCAAAGCCATTGCAACAGGGCACTGCCAGTTTAGCAGGACGAAGATTCACTATTTCATACCTATGGGGTGGGGTGCCTTGGTCTGCAGCTATTACTGGCGGAAGTATGCCACCCCAGCCTTCAGAAAGTGAAACTGGTATCTGGCAGGAACCATGGGGCGAAGGGCACACCGAACTAGTTGTCTTTGACCACATACGTGACAATCAAAGCGCCCCAGTCTCATAATGGCATGGTCGAGAACCTCAGGTTGATTTGTTGCTGCAATTACAATCATCAGCCTTTATTCATTCAAAACTATCTGCATACTCTTTTTTACTCTAATACCTTAAGTTTGATGATACCACAAAATCAATGGTTCTCTACTTGCTCCAACGACAACGAAGTCTGAGACCCATCAGATGCATCTTCATCTCCTGTATTTGAAAACAGGTCTTGTCCCCTTCCATTATTTTGTGATTGCATGGCTTGTATCATGAGTTGCTGCGACTCAGCAATTGCGAAAGAAACTGCATTTGAGATGTGTGCTTCAATATTTTGCCTGTCCTCTTTATTCTGCTCCTCCATCTCCCGTAAGGATAGTTGTAACTGCTCCCCCATGCCCTTCAGCTCAGCTTTTAGATTCTTCCTGGTCTTATCAATTGATTGCTGGATTGCTGTGTCTTTTCTGCTATCTAGTGATGCATGTGAGTTGCTAAACTCCTGAAGAGTATCTTCCCTATCAAACAGAGAATCAAATGAATTGCTTAAAGTGGAAAATGCACTTTTGACAAACCAATTTACGGCCCGAAGCCACCATGGTGAATTATTATTTACACGAGCAGATTTGAGCCCCCCTGTGTCATTGAATTCGTTCAAAACATGTACAACAATCACTTTCATTGCAAATAGCATTGCAAAGAAGAAGAAGAATGCAAAGATCGCTTCAAGCTTGACTCTACTGGGTAAAATGGCGTCTGTTTCGCAAAAGCAGTGCTGAGCAAGCTTGTCGTTGATTGTTTGTGTTATCATCCACAAGTGAAGAACGCCAGATGTTCCAAAGACATAATTCAAGTTTTGGCGGGTGGTGCCTGTCTTGCCCTCCATCCACATTTGATGAAAAGTTTTGAGTGAGAGTAACTCAGAAACAAACATCACCCGTGCCTTGCCCAACATCATCTTAGATGACGAAAATGAGTTCTGATAGGAATCGCTTACAATTGCAATCACTTAAAAATCAATTGAAATCAGTAGACATGGAGGATTAAAAAGTCATTCGGGTCATTGTGTTAGATGAAGATAGCAAAATAGAGGTACTCACATATGTTCAGTAAGACGATTGTGACACCAAAGGTGTAGACCACAAAAAGGACAGCTATCAGGGGATGGGTTCTTAGTGCATCTGAGTCAAGATCCCCAAGCATCATCGTGTATGCTTTGAGGTATCCTTCCATGTAGTGTTGACTTTCTGATTGATTAGGCTCAAACGTAAGAGACTAGGATGGGAGGTATTGAAATCAGTAGACAAAAATTATTAAAAAGTCATTTGGGTTATCAAAATAGAGGTACTCACAACCCACATCTGAGCAAAGGAAGCCATGGCAGCAAATAGAACTAAGAGAAACTATTTGAACAAAAGTGCAAAATGAAAATATTAGATGCTAAAAGAATCAAACAAATTATTCAAACATCAGCTACAACTATTTTCGTGAACTTGCCCACTTAATGTCTTTCATAATCTGTTTGAGATGGCAGGGTAAGAAAAACAAGTTTTATTTGAAAAACTGGAACATGCTTAGGCAGGCACACCAACAACTTCAGTGGAAAACACTCACTTCCACAGAACACACTGCATAGAGAGCATAGTAAAAATTAGAATATTTTCATTTAGATGTGAATAATGAATCACAAAGATCATGACATGCCAATGGCGAAAAACTTCAATGCTTACAAATGAATGTTGCCAATTGTTTATTCCTAACCTTGACGAAGGCCACGATCCGCAACCAAAGGAAAGGCTGCAAAGTATAATAAAAACAAACGGAAAAAATGAGATGGTATAAATTTCTATGAGAAGCACGCACACAAGAGTTTTTTCCTACAGTTGTAATTGCAACCGCCGTCCGCAAGAAGAAGGGAATCTCTGTGTCATCCATCTCAGCATGAGCCCTTTTTCTAAGCACAATGTCAACAGCAACCGAACAAAATAGAACCATCAGGAGAGGTACAGTTTCAAGCAAACTCCAGAAGCTAAAGAGATCTGTCCAAAAGAGATTTTCGGAGAGTGCATACTTCGCAAGATTAGCATGAACAGCCTTAGTACCAAAATAGGTAACGCTCGATATCAGCGTCGCCAAGGCAAGGAGGTATTGCTGTGGTTGAAACGTGAGATCACTCTTTCCAAGATGAAACAAAGCTGGTGCAGGCCCTAGGCGGAAAGAAACCATGAGTAAAAGGTGGTTAATCCCATCAAATAGAGCAGCCAATGTGGCGAAGGGCGAGAACATAACTTTGTCAAGCATTCGCCTAATGACAGGTGTGGCGGCAGCTCGTTTCACCAAGTCATCCTCAAGCGAACAAATCCTCCTGACAAGTCCAGTTAAGCCTCCAACCGCATCAAATAGCTCATCACGACGTTTCTGGAAGTGGTGCACATCTCCTGTGGAAATCATGTCAGCCATGCCACCGTTTGAAACTTCCTGGTGCATCTGCACATGGTGAAATACATAAAGGTCGTCCTGGATGTTTAACTCAGACACTTGCTCTAAATAGAATATCGCTCCCTCTGCCAAAAAACGGCACTGGTCCTCTGCAAAGAACGGTAAAAAATGAGACAAGATGAACTTTCATTATCACAAGCAGAGCACAATAGCTTGCACATACCAGCCATTCTCAACTGAATTGCAAGTGCGCGACCTTCTGCGGTATCCTCGTCTGCACCCGTGAGGTTGGTGTCTGAAACTGCTTGCTTCTGAACACGGATACTTTTGTCGAGCATATCAATCAACCTTTTCTCGCATCGTTGAGAGTTTTGCAGTTTAGAAAAGAAATTCTTTTCCGACACAATAAAAGTCAAGATCTCACTCAACACTCACCATTCTCCATTCCCAATGGAATCTACATTGAAGAGTACCTTATGCACAATTGACAAATCAAACACCCTGCTACGGGCTTCTGGATCCTCAACAAGCAACAGTTCTTCCAATAGGTGGGGGATTGTAGAAACTTTTTCCACCACCATACTATCCCTCATCGCCACTGGAGAGATCTCTTTCAACCCCCTCATGCTGGTGTAAGAGGCTTTGAGGTCGTTCGTAGAGACGTCCAACGACGAGTCATCATCGTCATTTCCCCGTCCTCCACGTCCACCGCTTCCAAATCCGTAATTGTCGACGTACTCAGACAAAATCCCAAGACACCATTCAACCAATGGAGGAATGCCTCGAGCGCGTGGCCCACGCCCTGCCTCATCTTCTCTCCTCCCATTCGTATCATCTTCACTCACAGTCGGCTGGGCGCATTCAAGAGACCTTCGGTGTTGTTTGAGATTGGTCAGGTCCTTCACGAATCCGCAGAAGATGAACTTACCACCGCCCATATTTACCTCCGTGAGGCCAAGCTCGATGAAGAATGTCGAGCCATCCTTCCTCCTGGCTAGAAGCTCGCGTTTCTTCCCCATTACACGTTTCTCTCTAGTCCTGAGGTATCGTTTGAGATATTCACCATGGCGAGAAGCATCGTTAGCGTTGCATATCATAGAAATGTTGGATCCTGAGAATTCCTTCTTAGAGTAGCCAAACTGTTTTTGAGCGGCATGATTCGACAAAAGAATGTGTCCTTTCTCGTCGATACAGAACATTGCATCATCTGCGCTGTCAACTATAATTTCCAACTCCATCCTTGCCTGTTTCTCGTCATGTTTACCTAGAAAAGACCCCAACATTTCTGAACCCATCACTGTCGTGCGTTTTCGAATTATTCTCTTCGGTTTTGTAAAGCTGTCCTCAGAGTCTGAGTCTGAGTTCGAAGTGAATGTGGCAGCTCTGGATCCCATCTTCCTATGCAACTTGGCTGCAACAAGTGCCACCTTTTGACGAGTCCTGTCCGTGTCCACCTTCCATTTCCGAACGGCCCTCCTTGCCTCAATCCATAGTACTATCGGTTCAATGAAAGGAATACGGCCCTTGTCATCCTCCTCCACAATGGCTGTAGGAAATGCCTATTTTTTGGTAGCAGTGAACAAACGATAATGCATGTGCCATGAAAGGTTTGAGAATTACAGGGAGGACAAATAATGGGAAATAAAGTTGAGACAATATAAAATGAGGAGTAAAACTTGTTTTGAAAAATGAAGCCCAAACGAACAATTTCACGAGATTCATACTAAGAAGTTCACCTGGCATCAGATTTACACCTACCATGACACAAAAAAATGCAAACAGATGTGCTCCACCCTTCAAGTCCTTTCCACCAATGAAGTCTCTTCAAATTGGAGCTGACAGGAAGTGACATCATTCATCTTTAAAATGGCCGATGTATTCTCTACAGGGTACAGGGATGGAAATTACCTTGAACTAGCACATTGGAATTCATACAATACAACTATTTCAAGCTATTGAGCGGTTCAATTGGCATATGACGCCTACATGAGCATACAATTCCTTCTCATGAATAGTGTATGGATGGAGCCGAAACGCAAACTTCCGAGAAATCCGAGCCTAGTAGGTCCAACAATCAACAGAATCACAAAGAATACCGCAAAGATCAGACAATTTTTGATCCATCCCTTGAAATATTATGACCTTCTATCGATCCCAGACCCAAAAACTAATGCTTCCAAATCTATAATAGGAGTTTCTTCAGCATTGGCGCTTCAAAGAGAATCGTGTCATTTTCCTAAGATCTGAAACATACCCCGGCTAGCTGTGAGTCCAATGACGTGCTCAGTCAGTCCCCCTCGCCAATACAGCACAAAATGAATGATTACAACACAGTAAATAATGTTTTGAAAGTATTTGACCTACCGGTAAAAGCTCTTGAAAAACAAACTGGTTGACCCTAGATTGCGCCGCGGCCGTACCTCCCCCACCCCCGCCGCCGCTATTAATAAGGTTGGAATTCAGACCGATGGAATGCAACAACAGCCTACCCGAATGTCCCTCCGGCCGAGCACAGACATTCAGCCCAAATCCCATCTGGCGCTCGGAATCGGCCTGTATCGCATTCTTGAACTCCTCTCGGATCCGCGTCAACGAAGGGCACGTGCGGAAGTGCTTGTACAAATCTGTTTCCTCCTCGGGAACGGAGGACGCTGCCCTGTTCATGTTGCGTTGCGAGAATCGAAAGCTGCTCATCTTCATTGTCGCGAGGAGGTTGGGACGCCGGGGTCCTACTCCGTCTGCGTCCGCCCGCATTGCTTGCCGGACGGCGCCCCAGCGGCCTACGCGGCCGCCACGGCCGCCACGACCAACGTGTCCTGGAGGCTCTTCCATTGTCGCCCTTCGATTTCTCGTTCTATTGGAGGATGATGGTTTTGGGATTTGGTGGCGCCATGCGCTGCGCCATGTTCATGACGTGCGCTCACTAGGCAGGGTTTCGCTTATAGCGGGCTGGCGGGCCGGCCCGCAAAATTGGTGGGCTTGGGAGAGCTTCAAAGTGAGAATTTTGGGTCATATTTGGCAGTATTGGGCGGTGTCAAGACACATTTGGTCAGAAATAAGGTCAAAATTATCCGATTTGTAGCCCCACCAAAGCCATGGCGGGGGTATAGTCTGGATCCCCCACCAAAAACATCGGGCCAACCCACTATGAGCGAAACCCTAGTAGCTAGGTTGGCTTTTGGATTATTTGAAGGGTATAAAGTTATGACATGCCATGAACATAACATGCCATGAAAAGGTTGCCACAATTTTCCTGTACTTTCACCGCATCTTTGACAGCCTTTGGTAGCCCTGGTTGAGAATGTTCTGCCCTGTTTCAGCTTCAGTGAGTCTTGTCTTGTGCGAGAAAGGGTGCCGTGGTTCACTTTCTATATAGGGAATCAGTTTCAGTGATTGCATGGGCTTGTGGAACTAACTTCCTTTTCATGTCTCAATCGATTTCAAATAGTCCTCATCAAATGTGTTTCGCTTTTTCTTTCCTAGAATTATTTTGCCATGTTCAAGGTGCAGATTCATTCCAATAGGTTACAGTGGCACTGAATGATAATTATCATTCTTTGGGTTACCGCCCTTGATCTGTTTGTCCTTCCAGTAAATCCAAAGTTGCCTCACACTCGCTACCTTCATACACGTTTCCTTGTTCATTGGATTCTTGTAACTCTCTTTTTGTGGAAACAGAAGTCACACTTCACTTGATCAGTGATATGCAACTTAATGTAGTTCTCTGTTGCTTTTGCTGCAGCCAACCCTCCTCATGTTTCAGCTTTTGACAAAATTNCGATCTGGTAAATGAAGATTTAGCAATCTCGTGGAATTTGAGATGAGAACTTCTTGGGCAAAATAAGCAACGCCCATCAAATGTAAGAACAATCAAGATGAGAACTCCAGATGCCACACTCCAGCATAGCACAGCAGGCATGCAACACAGGTTACTGGTGTCATGCATAACAATCAAATCGATACAGTTAAAGGAATGAAATAATGATAACCCAAATTTTGATAGCATCTGCTGCAGCGCTAGCGTGGCTGTTTTTTCCCTGGCGAAACCGCAGAGGTATCCACAGCCTCTTTCTACAGCTCTCGGAGCACAAAGTGCACGATGACGAAGATTGCATTACAGTTGGTAAACTGAGGAAGCGCATTCAACATCTACCTGATGTGGTTCAGAACTACATCAAGGCGGTATGCCCAACATTTCAATTGGAGGGCGATGAGGACGACGTTCCATTTGCAAGATCACTGCGTATGGAACAAGCGGGTGAATTCCTTTTGAACGGCAAGTTCATACCTTTCACTGCAACACAAGAATTTAGGACACGATGCGAACATGCTGGATTTGTTTGGGAAGCCTGTATGAAGCCAAACTGTTTCCCTGGCATAAATGTGTGTGATGCGTACATCAATGGTGCTGGGACAATGCGCGCCACAACATTTGGCATCCCCGTTGTGAATGTAAAGTCAAACACGCCTGAGTTGAATCAAGGCGAATTGATGCGTTGGGCAGCTGAGGCGCCTTTGTTTCCGTTAGCGTTGTTGCCATCCAAGCCCACCGACAATGGTGAAGCTGACACAGAAGCTACAACACTCTTATGGCTTCCAGCTGAAGAAGGAAATGGCAACAGTGCAATACTAGAATTAAAGCATCACAATACCACAGCACGCCTGATCTTTCACTTCAACCCAGAAACACATTTGGTCACCTCCGTTCAAGCGAAACGACCCAGAGGGCTGGATGGCAAGTTTGTGCTTACACATTGGGAAGGATTTTTCCACAATTATGAGATTCATGGAGGATTGCTTGTGCCCACACGGATGGAGTGCGGTTGGAAGCTAGGAGATGGTGCACCGCTAGAGATATATTTCAAAGGTACAAACAGTCATTTGATTTACCTCACGAATCACCCGAAACGAGGTTTCGATGTGAAGCAGGATCATGTTGATTGATGTTGTATAGTGATGTCGAATCAGGTGATTTTGTAGAATAATATTGTGTAGGTGGCCCTTGGTTTCATAACATTTTTTTTGCTGAATCTTGATTGGGCAGGTGGTGATATATTCAAGACTTGCATTTAACCCTCAATAATAAATCACTGCATCCTGGCCCGTACACTTTTCTCATAATCTTTCAATATCGCGATGAGATTGGCATCACTAGGACGCTCACTGTTCTTTTCATCCTTGGAAATGGCCCTTGCTTTGATTTCAGACGCAAAATTTTCCAGCTCACTGGCAAGCATGTCCAATTGCTCTTGAGTAAAATCTGGGACATACCACCCTTCCTCTGCATGCTGCTTCTCTAACTTACTCAGTGGTTCATAAATATGCTTATGCCACAAACAACCCACGTCTTTTTTGCCATTTTCGCTACCGAAGTCATAAAGCACAGGATAGCCCTCCTGCTTAAATATACGAGAGAGGCTTTCCACGAGTTGAGGTCCCTTTTCTTCATCTAGCCAATTCTCATAGGGCATGTATTCCGCCACAGTATAGGGGTCCATATTTCTAAGAGATAAAGTGAGCGATCGTCAAAAGAGTACAAGAAAACACAGTACAAAGGGTTGGGTCAGTCACATCAGGAATCTCTAGATCCAATTCCAGCAAACCAACCTATCTTACCTCCATTCCATTATAAAGTTCTTCCACTCATCAAGCATTTTACCCACCCACTCATCTCTAAATTCTACCCATTTTTCATGAGAAACTTGTCCCTTCTGACCATGGTAGTTCTCTGCCTTCATTTGATGGTATGAAAACAAGGCAGTCAGCGGATTGCGCATTGACACGAGAACCTTCTTCCCAAAGTTGTCTGCCTGAGCCGCCGGTCTGGTATGACGAGGACGAGAACGAAAATGGACAAACACAATTAGGAAGAAGATAATAATCGTAGATCCTTCCCCATTTCATACAGTCTGAGAACTTACGATGGGCGATTGCATGGAACAATTGCTTTGTTGATCAAAAGAGTAAAAATGGAGAAGATCGAGTGAAAAATAACGTGAGAGTTCTACATTCAGCAGAAGCTTCGCAAAACAGGCTGAGGAGACTAGGTAGGTACTTACGATGGACAATATCACAGGTAATTGCGTCCACATTTTGCTTATTCTTAGGATGACACCTCTTCAGACTTGGTGAGGATCGATAGTAGTTCCTGGCTCCGTTCGCCACACCCGTCAACACTTATGAAACGAATTCATTGATTGAATGAGTAAAATGAATGGTTTGGATTGTCAGATCAAATTCAAGCTAGAAATTTACCTTCGACCAAACCAGAGTATTCCCCAGGAAGAGCAGTAGGGTAGGCTGGAAGCCACATGGGTTCAACCCGTTTTTCAACAGAGACTTTATTCATGGGCTGAGGTGGATTTTCAGTACAGTGTCCCCAATCCTTTTCCAATTCTTTTGGAGCTGATGCTTTCGCATCTTCTGGGTCAGTAGATTTTTCCACTTCAGAGGCTACTGACTTGGCTTTAGACGATTGCGCAGGTTTTTTACCGCCTGCGGGTACACTGACGGCCAAAGCTGACTTACGCCCAAAGATTGCTTTCCCCTGATAAAAGATCCCCATACATAGCCACAAATTAACTATTAGCGCTACCAACACACAGTTTCCTTTGAATGTTGAACAACCACTTTTGCTTTTGTGGCCTTTGAACTCGCGCTTTTTACCGTCATCATCGTCCGAATTGTCAGAGCCGTCGCCATTCTTTACCCGTACCCTATTTCGCATAACTGCAACGTTGTTGTCAAGTAGCTGCGAGCGTGGAGCATTCATTTTTGCGTATAATAATTGTAACATGCAAAAGTGTAGACCGAGTGTCCGTTTTGAATAGTGTTAGATATTGTAGTGTCGTCAGGGAATTGATATCGGTGCTTGGTGCTTGGTTGGATCTGAACCGCGCTAAAGACTACCTACTTGACTGGCGACTGGGTATTGTAATCGATATTAAACTGGCTGTTGTGAGGTTGGCGCCATAGTTTGCCTCGCTTTTCTTAGTTCAGCCCGAGGTTCAGCTCTTCGTTGCGAGGAGTAGAGCTGTGAGCTATGAGAGGCGACGAAGCTATGTTTGTTGGCATTTGGCATCCGCATTGGAAGAGCTGTTTTGTTGACTTACAAATCTTACACTAGTGAATTATGAGATACTCGATCAACTTATTCTATAGTCTCTGGCAAGCCTTGGTAAATATTATCAGTGCAGGCACAGTAGTAATGGGATTATTGGGGCCGGTGTGGGGCTGTTGTGGATATCGTATGGTGGTGTAAGATAATTCAGGCTGTCATTCAGTATGTTTGATTTCTAGTGAAATGAGTAATTTAATGTTTTGAGTTTGGCTGGATATTCAAATCAAGTTAGAGTATATATGAATAAATTGTACTAAAAAGCACCCTTCGTGTTG
>JALLAS010000404.1:0-15318 GCA_036939415.1 Detonula confervacea | reverse complement strand
TCTGTATATAGGAACATGTAGCCTTAAGGGTCGCTTTTGGGGTCGCTTGGATTTTAAAAGAAAATAACAAGAAAAGGCTTAAGGGTCGCTCAAGCGAACCTTAAGAATGGGTTGGGATATCCCAACGCATCTACAATGAATCTACCCTTGTACTCATCAGCCTACTGATCTCTACGGGACTCTACAATCTCTGAGGTTCTGAGTAACGTATCGATGACAAATCCAGCATCTAGCAATACAAAGATTGCAAAGCAAAGTTGGGTAACGAGATGGTTGTTGAATATATCTGGTCCAAATGGACTAGTCCACAGGAAATAAAACCCAGAGAACATGGAGGATACCGCCACACCAAGGAATGTATTCCTAGCCGTTAGATCATACCGTCGATGCAAGAAAGCCATCTGAACTGAGACTGTGCACATGATAATATTGCTGATTGCAAATATATATGTTGGGAGCTTGAGATATTCTGGTACCACCGCATATGCTTCTGGTGAATCAAAATATTGTAATGTGGCTGCTCCAAGAATTATAATTGCGGATAATGAATATGCGATGGATGCTAGTTTGTGAATACTAAATGGATCCTCACGTGTTATTAACCGACGTGTCCATTTTGACAGTGGATTCTTTTCACCAGCGAGAGTAGGAGACGCTAGTTTTGACACTCTAAGAACATCCTGTTTTTATGTTGTCAAATACTCAGACGATTGCAATTCCTCATCGATATCGACTCCTTCGACCGACGGCTTTGTCGATGAACGCAATAAAAGTGGGGATGTGCCACCACCCACCACCGCTGCTGCTGGCCTTCTTACAGAAACAAAGTCATTGATGATATGAAGCGGTAGAAAAGGAAGAAGGAGACGGCGCCACTTCATGCTGATATAAGTATAAGTATCTCTTGCGCTTATTCTCTGGATAGAGGTTCAGACTGTGATGGGGATAGGAGTACTAGGGAGCAAGAGATAGAATGTCAATCTAACGCTAACACATTGCGAAGAACGAAGAACCTAGAACCTCGGGCGCGTCACTGAATCTTTAACTAGCGCGCTGCCGCGTCAACAGACATGGCTGCCTTGTGCTTGTGTTCCAAGGTACTAGGAAGGAGTATGTTAGATCGGAAGCAAAGGCGGCCGTATCACGTACCCGGGAGACTGGCTAGTAGCCATATTTGATTTCAAGCATGACACACAAGCATCAATCAGAATACGATAGACCTAAAAGGCGGGAAGAAATAATGTACTCATTCCATCGTGAATGATGGCGATGGTCTCNAATGATGGCGATGGTCTCCATCCATTGTTTCCACCATACTCCTATCTTTTTGTAGAAAACGGTATTCACTAGGAAGTTAGTTAGTATTAGAATTTCATTCTTCCCGCCATATCTGGCACGGCGGCGGCGGCACCGCCAACGGCACGGTTTTAATCATACCCTTGAGACTTGGCTAGAAGCCATGTCTGATATTGATTGCAGCCTATTGCAGCCTATTGCAACCTATACCCTATACATAATCTCTCATTTTTTGCGATTCATGACATCAACAACACCACGGACCGGTCGAGCGACCACCGATCAGCCGCAATAGGGCATAGCCAAAACCACCCTGGCAATCGTCTCGAGAAGCAACACGGAGGCTCATCTCACCACCAAGAGCAAACCTCGCCGTCGAGAGGCGCGGATTCACAGTATTTGTCTTTGACATCACCGCCAGCTCCATATCTCCCCATTTTAATTCTCTGCCACGAAGCATTCTTTCACCATGACGCCCGATGTTACAAGTTCAGCAGCGTCTTCCGATGGCTACGAAAACAACGACACGCCCTCCAACTCCAACACCAACAGTTCCAATCCCGCCACGATAAACGACATCGGCGTCAACATCAGCGACTACCTCAAATACTTCCAAGACGGCAACATTCCCACCGACGAGATCGATCATCGAGCGATAATGCCTCTATGGAACAGCCCCCGAAATCTCGATCTGCTGGCGGTGGGAAGTCCCCTCCAACCATCCTTCCCGAGCGATAAATACTACAAGCTCATTTCGGCGCTGTATTCCGCCGCAAAACTCTGCGTTTCCCGAGACGACGATTGCAGGGAGGCGCGCGTGCTGATCCTGACGGCCAGCCTCTTCGAGCAGTGCAGGGTCACGGGGGCGAGGACGGTTCGTTCCTTTTTCGGAGATGCGTCGTTGCTCGATGCCGTGACGATGAGCGGGGAGAGCGTGTTGAACCATGCCGGCATCGGCATGCGGCAGGTCCTCCCATTTTGCTACCGCGGACAGTTGAATTCGTCGTCGGAGGATGCCATGAGATCCTATCTGCTCGATGAGATGGATTTGGAGAAGCAAAAGGATGAATTGATGAGGGAGGAGCCCAATGTTCAAGTTCGGTATCAGGGCGAGAAAATCACCCTTAATTCGCTCACGTCGTTCAAATACCTCGTTCAATTGTCCTACGATGATAATTGCTTCTTCGACGATGAGAATGAGACTCAGGCCGAGACTGCAACATTATTTACTCGAAAAAGCAAGTTCATACCCAACGACGAATCCCTACGAATAATCCTTCGGCGCGACGGGACGTTGATCCAGGCGTCGTATTTTCCGTATGCCATGCAGCGGAGCCTCGCCAATCTCGGAGTGAAGAACGGCGATGTCATCGAGGTCGAGGAAATCGAAGGGCGCGGTTCCAACAACAGCATCGATCCGCTCTTGATTCGGACGGTGAATGCGTGCTTCGACCCTTCGGTGCAGCATTGGCTGCCGGATACTTATACCGCTTTGTACTTGGTTGTCTCAACGATAATACCCTCCGTCGAGAACGATCAATTATCGTTATTTCGGGCTGCGATGAAGTTTTGGTCCGAGCCGGGAACCGGGCGCATCCGATTCCTATCCGCCGACGCCCAGATGGTGAGTATCTATTCCTCCGATCCCAACAGCAACTCCTATGTAGGCCTTTGCTATACTACCGCAAAGAAATATTTCCAGGAGGAGGGGAGCTTTGAGGATGACGACGCGGAAGCCGGGGGTTATGCCACTGCGGTGGGTTCCGTGCTCACGGCCGGGTTGATGGAGCAGGGCCAATTCACAGATATGGGCATACTTCTTGAGATGTATTCATTTCCATCAATTGTAGAGGAAGCTGCCATGAGAGAGAATCATCCCTATTTGTACGATGCGTATAGTGCGGTTAAATCAAGAGATGCCCTACGGGAATATGTCCAAAGTATTGATATCAAATCTCAAAAGCATAAAGTGAGATCCGAATCGCTTTCCATGAGCGTGCGGTTCTACCATGTGCAGACCCGTGACTACCACTTGATTGATGTGAACCCTCTCGTCACTCTGGAGACCCTGCTGGGTATTCATACCAATGTGTCCAAATATTCATATCAATTTGTTGGGATTACTACTGATGAAGGGAAGACAATTCTCTTTAGCGAATCAAGGAGAAAAACTCTAGTGGAGCTGGGAATAAAAAATAGAAGCGTCCTCAATCTGGAGGATATGAAGCGACAACCAGACTTGCCAGAATTGCCATCAAATACTTCAGATGAAAAACTGGTGAAAGAATTTATGCATAATGTCAAGAACCTCGTGGAGCATTACGTAAGGAAGCAGGTGAGCTTGTTGACTCCCGAAACGATTGAGAATTTAGGCGAAAACGGAAGCATACTTGCTGCAATAGCAAGGTATTTTTTGCAACCAGAAAAAATGAAGACAATATCCACAGATCAAATGGATAAATTTGAAGGCAACAGTCCGTATGCCGAGATATATAAATTGGCACAGGGATACATGGAGAAGGGATCCTTTTTCGAAGCGAAGGTTACAGTGATCATGGCATCGCTCGTCGAGCAATGTCAAATAAATGGAGTGCCTGAGGTGGTAGTGTACTTCTCCTCTCAAAAGTTTTTATCGAACATAGCAATGTTGGAAGAAAAATTGCAGAAGTACACCAGTGCCGTCCGCCTATTTGCTTTAGTAAGAGAACCAGATACTCTCATGAAGTACTTGCAGAAATTTAATATCTACAAACATGTCAATACGTTGAGAGGCAACGCGCCACGTATCAATTTGATGTTCTGCAACCGATCAAATGGCAAGGATGAAGCGTGTATGTCCAACGTGAATTCGCACATGACCCTTACACACTTCATTAAGAAGCATGCTGTGGAGAAGCATGGAAAATCATTGCAATCACTTCGAATAGCATACAATGGTTGCAGAGTGTTTTTGAGCTCATGTGGGAAGAGCAGCCTCCGTCAGCTTGGCATGAAGGATAATGATGTTGTAATTGTTGAAGATGTCAGCAACAGTGCATCAACAGCCAAAAAGCAACCTAAAAACAGAAATAAAGGAAATGTCAACTCGAAAAAGAAGAACAAGGGTAAGGCAAAGCAAAAAAATAGGCCACGCCAGCAAATTGTGATACCCAAAACTGAGGAGGAGTTGAGGAAAGACCACTCGAAAATACTATCACCTGTTTTGGATCAGTTGGAGCGTGAAAGGCTTCAGTTTATAAGGCTGAAGTTGAACAATCTGTTAATCAAGAAAACAAGTGCAAAAGAGCGGAGGCCTTCCAAGAAGGAGAAGAAAGTTGACATCATACCAGTATTCACTCCTCTGACTGATGGACTAGAAGGAAAAGCAGGCAAAGTAGTATTCCCAGTTGTTGTTGGGTATTCGGAAAATTTGTACAAATCATCCAAAAAATCTAAGCTTCAAAGGAACCAAGTTGTTCGTATGATTGATTTGCATGGCTGCACTGCTGGCGAGGCAATCACAAAGCTGAATAATGAAATGCCAACATTGACAGAAGCAGCAATGAAGGAAGAAACATTTACGTTGCCTGTCAATATTGTTTGTGGAGGAGGACATCAAATCTTGTCAGAGGTGGTTGAACAATGGATTCGGAAGAATTCAAAGGTTGCCAACAGGCCGAAAGGATTTGTGTGACATGTGCTGGTTCAGTGCCAAGATTTGAATTTTCATTATGTTGCTTCATAACTGCACTCATGTAAACTTGTTACAAAATATTCATGACTACATTGGGAAATTCCTCGCGAAATGATAGTTGCCCGTTCTATAATCACATGTTAAAGCTATATTCAATCAATAGGGTCCAGGCCCCTTGCACATTATCAATATTAACAGCCTCAAGATAGACAGTTAAGTTCACAAGGATTTGTATCAAAATATCAATGACTAATCATTTGTATGTATAAAGTAGAACAGTGGCACAAGGTCTTCAGTTGCAACTACTCTATCTCAACTGATCCAAACCTCGCACCAGGTGCGAGTACAAAATGAAGCTGTTCACAATAGTACCTTGGTAAGTGTCCTCTCTGCGTGTCACGAGCGCAGCGTAATCTCTTTCCATTCCTGAACCTCAAGTGAAAGTCGTTGAATGTCATATTGGCAATGATTGGGTCATTGTTGAAGGCGGCGGCCCTGCCGTGAATGACCTGAACTTTCATCATATTCTCAGTACTTCTCTCATGTGCCTGTTTGTGTTATATTCAGAGACTTACTTTCCATGCTAACCGGAGGAGGAGTCCTTTCCTTCACAGGTATTGCACTCGTAGGCTTCACTTCATTCACCCTTGCTACCAATTTCCAATTGTCGGGGCATGATCTGCATAATAATATGTCTATGTTCGGGAATAGCAGTTGTGAGAGCATTTCTGCTTTTGCTGGCCGTTACGAAAGACGATCCACCTAGCTCCTTGAGATAAGCAGTGCTTGAGACATTTCCATCGTATTTGGGGTAACTACCACGAAGCAGGCTGGCAGACACGGAGACGGCGCAACTGATGGAGATGGAAAGTTTGATATTCATGATTACAATATTGATAGTTATGCAGTCTTGGACTTGGTCTTGCCTACTATCGATGGGACGAAGTGAATTATATTGAGTGTTGCAATTGATTTTATGAGTCGAAGATTGATGTAGCTGAAACGCAATAACACTATTTATCATAGTTAGCCAGATGGGGCAGTGTGGTACATACATCTTGGATCTCCTTTTTGGATAGGGGCACAAAGATCTAATCTGATCTAATGAATACACCATGATATCTGTGCCCCACACGTACGCGTACATCTGATATCTCTGATCTCTGCCCCCAACACGTCCTCTATCACTTTCATGCATAGCTAAAGGAGGCTAAACGCCCACTTGTGAACCATGCTGTGGTACCTATTGTACCAGATCTTGGATGGCAGCTGAGCACAAATGTCTAGACACGAATACAATACTGATTATGCCCCGTACAACGTGTGTGCAACCCTGTGCCCCAATGACCTCCTCTATTATTGCATGCATGGCTTTCTACTCCTACGAATTTGCATCATGCTAAAAAGTAATTTGTCAAAAGCCTTCGATGAAAGTAAGAAACAGCGAGCTCATGAAAAAGCCAACGCTTGATATGCACAGCTAGCCATAGGAGGCCATAATATGTGCGGTCGGTAGGTAATAGGAGGGCAAGAAGAGCTGCACAGTGATAAAGCAAGGCAGAACCCAGCCACAGTTGATATTGTCAATGCATATTGTATTATTGCCAAGGCAATTACAGCTGTGGTGGCGAAGTTCAAATAGAATATAACCAAACACATTAATGTGCCTGCAGGTGTCAATATCTAGCACTCTCCTACCATGATATAATTGCCACCCATCGATCCTACTAGGCGAGGAGGGCACCGCCTCGACAATCCGACCCCGCTTCCAACAAGCCGCGCCGCCCCCGCCGCCAGCGGCCGCACGCGCTTCGCCATCCGACGACGCCGCCGCCGCCACGACATTGACGCGTCTTCGATCGTATTGCCCGATTCGTTTTTCCCAATGTCGTATTTCGTTGAGCACGTATGCCTTATTAGTTGTTGCATCATCGTTGTTATTATTATTTGAATTTTGAGACTTCTTGTTTTTTGATGATATGATTGCCGTTGCCGTTGTTGCTGTTGCTGTTGTTGCATTTGCGATCGCGGGGGCGGCGGAGCGGGGAGCGGGCCATCAATCAATCTCCATCGTCATTCTCGTCGTCATTCATCGCAGTCGCCGACGACTGAGTCGGCGACTGAGTCGTCAGTCGGCGACTGAGTCGCCGTCTAGACGGCGACTAGTCGGCGACTGGTCGGCGACTCAGTCGCCGACCAGTCGTCACGAGCTCTTTTCGAAAAATATTATTCCTATATACGTACGTATTGTACGTAGGACTTCAGACAGGATCTTGCTGGGCGGGCAATATAGCCGGGATGGCTGATGTGGCTAATGTGGCCGGCGGGCGACGCATTTCGCGGGCGGGCGACGACTTTCGTCTGTCGCAAATATTTATTAGGTTATTTTTATGTCTCAGAGGCTTGCGCCCTTAAATTAATGATTCCCCGTCAAAACCAAATTGATGAATCCACACCAATATTCGTTCCTATGTAGATTAGTCTTCGCCATGGGATCCAGCGATAATCTTCGTATTCCTACGTTCAGTTTTCAGCGACTATTGCCGATAGGTCGGCCTCATCAAAATCGTTACTCTACATAGCAACTGGCAATAACTACTCATAGCTACTCCTAGCAAGATATCTGTTGCTGGCTGTTTGTCGTGGCGTAATAGCCGATGCAATGGATCAAGGAACGGATTGAACCATGATTAAGACAATAATAATATGGATCTGCACTTGCGCAATCATTGCCGAAGCAAAGAAAAGGAGCAATATTGCACACCACAAGTGCCGCACCAGGTTCATTTTTTCCCGGCCCACCAAGGAAAATATTGCATCAACCCTTTTCGGAATAAAAGAAGGCAATATTGATGATGATGGACGAGCAAACATAATATCTTTCAATCATGGTGAGAGTGATGCTAAATAATATTATGTGTGTTTGCTTTTCCTATCTAAGAATATTATAATTTCCGCACATCATCTAATGATACAACAATACAACATTCAATGAACATAGATCAAGTAGGCATAACACAGCCTATCTCAAGTCTCAATAATTTTCCCTCATGCCCGGGTTATCCGAAGAAGACGAAAAGGCATTCATCATTTCACAAAAAGCTAGAGAATGACATCAACGAAGATGGTGCAGCAATTATAAGCAGGATAGATCTGAATGGTTGGAGGATTTTACGATTTCATAAGCGAGTAGGGCATGGTAAACAATGCTACAGACGAGTTCAGAATGCTGTATTTGACTGGGATTTTGACGCACGGGAGGGTAAAAAGTCAATGGGTGTCATATCAGCTATGCGAAAGAAATATGGGCAACTTCCAGACTTGGATGTTCGTTTGAATGGAGAAGAGGAAGGCTTCACTAATCCCAGGAGAGGCCTATTGGCAACCTTCACTGAGATTTGCTTACCTAAACCGCTCAAATCACTGTTTGTTGTCAACCCCGTTCATGTACCCTATGAAATGAAGGATGCAAAATCAATTCCAAAATGCTTGTTTTCATCAACGGCCTACGCAACTCTTACGGGCCATCTGTTGGCAGGAGAAGAAAGGGTGACTGTTGTTTGGAGGAAGGGAATAAATGATGAAGTTCACATTGAAATCGTGTCGTTCTCACAGGCAGCTCCATCAATTTGGGGAAAAATCATTTGGCCTTTGATTGGTCGCATGCAAAAACAATTCTTTTTATCAGAGCTAGATCATCTGGATAAGGTTGCTAAGGCAAAGAAGTCATGAGTGAAATAATGCAATTGTATGCCTTATTTTTATTAGCAGGATGAAATTATTTTTCTCCAACTGCATGTACTTTATGAATGTAAAAAGGTTGTGATATTTATAGAAACAATAACAGTCTTGGGCTCTTAAAGATACTTCTTGTCCTGTTGAAATGAAATGATTACGTTCCATGAGACATGATGACATTGAGAAATTTCAAAACGAAAATGATACGATGAAACTTACCCAATTCATGAATCCATGACAATCTAATGCTCCACAATGACAAGGTATGCGTTTAGCTGGGTCATATTCAGGAGAGAATTTGTAATCGTATGTCAGCTCTTCGCCTTTGCAGATATCTCTTTTTGCATATACGACAATTCGCTTGTTCTGGCCTGCTGTGACGATTTTTGGGTAGCAATTGGGGCTGCAACTTGAATTAATATATCGCGCAACGTTGCCCAGTATTGTTGCATCGCAAATTGTATACGCATCAATTCGAAACATGTAGTCATCCAACTTTTCTTTCTGGTATTCTAGCTCACGTTTGTCTGCGACAGCATTCCCGATAATTTCGCCCCTGTATTCAATAATCATATCACCAGCATTGACTGGGTCTTCCGTAAATACTCCCCAGCCATGTATTTGACTCTTATCGAATCGAAGCTGTTGTTCTCGATCACGCCCTGCCAGCCGATCAACTTTAACTGTGGCATCCCCTAGTGCAGCCAAGCTTTTGAACATGCGTCGTTGGCTTGCTCTTGCTGCCCGGCCAGTAAGGACAGTCTTTTCCTCTGTTATGTTGCCTATTTTGATTGCTCTCGGACGGGCATTTTCTCTAAAGAAAGGTTCCTTGATATCTTCATTTGCAGCAAGTTTGAGTTTGGAAGAACCCCAGGACCTTTGGTTGAGTCGATCAAAGGGCACAATCCTGTTGCATACAGGTTTGAATATATGTTTATCATCCTCTTCCTCTTCAGGCGTAGCAATGTCGGTATTGGGCTTCAGCTTCTTTCTAGGGTTTGTACCAGCACCACATGAAGCACGCTTCTTGCGCTTGATAGGATTTGCGTCTGATTGCTTTTCCTCTTTTTCTTTGGTTTTGCTGTAGCTTTTACTCTTCATTTCACCAGTCTTAGGGAGAAATGATGGACGCAAAGACAAGTGCGCAGATTCATTTGGGATTGTGAAATCAATGGGCAATTTTGACTCAAGAGATGCAACTAAGCCAGAGAAAGCGTGACCAATCCCGTTTTGCAAGCTGCGGCTAACCATACTTGTGCTGGGATCGCCCGGCTTTTTACAAGGATAATGAGTGCCACATGGAATCTTCCATATCTCTCCATCGTCGCATGGTGTCAGAACGGGCATCAATTGCAAGCATCGTACACACCACAATGATTCAGCAACTTCATTTTCAGGTTGGCATCGTTGTAACGTGGAATCATGGAACAGTCTCTGGCAATGATAGCAAGGTTTCACCGGCAATTTTGTTGTGGTATCTTCACAAAGTGGTGAGTATGTATTATCCCCGTACGTGTGCGTAACATCAAAGTTCCAACCAGAGTCATCAACTGAATTGCCTCCTTGCTTTGTCCGATCATTGAAGTGCCGATTGATGCATTTTCCAATCACAATCAAGTCTTCTATTGGCGCCTGGAAATACATCTCATCACACTTATCATGACTACAGTCAAATAGTTCCAACGTCCCATGGTGAACCAATCGCCCAGCCTCGGTATGCTCTGGCGTCCATAGACGTTTGATTGTTACTGTAGCAAGTGATGTAAGGCCATCTTTCTTTTCTGTAGGACTAACATCCATACCAATGACTTCCCCCACAAGTTGAGAAGCGGCATCCTGCACATTTCCTGAGGCCGAGTCATCTGTGCCAGTACCCAACAGCTGAAAAGAAGTTCGGCTTGCAAGCCACCTCCAGTTTTGACCTTGCTGTGGTTGATCGTCATTACCGTCTCCAATAAACATTGAAAAGTTGTTACGCTTCATCTCGGCTTTGCTGGGCTTTTTACCGACTGGTATAGCACTCACACGCTTCCTTATGGCCCAATGGGGAACAAAACCAGGATCAAGTTTCAATCCATTCCTCTTCTCAAAGGATGTGGCAAGATCTACTCTCACAACAACTTTAGTCTCGCCTCGGATCTTTGATTCAAGCTTACGACGCTTTTCTTTCGAAGCACTGATTGTAGCATCATTTGAGTCATCAGATAAAACTTGCAAGTATGGACGAGAATTCATTGCCGAACGATCAATAAGTAGACCCACTGAGATCCCTCCTTTACAATCATGATCATTATCGAGAATTGAAATCACATTGCCTTCCACTTTACTCCTTGTTTGATTTCCATCCTTGTCCTTCTTTTGCCACTTTGCAACATATGATTCCCGAAAGGCACAGCGAATCCAACTCCCCAAAAGTGATAATCCATCATCCTGCCCAGGGATTGGATCCGACCAAACCTCGTAATGCTGAGGCTTTCTTTTGGTGTTCCTTTTTTCTTTGACCGATTGCTCATCGGCATTATTGGGGTCAGGCTGTTTTGTCTCATTGGTGGAGCATTCTTGATCTACTGCGGCGTTAGATTCATCAGCTAGCCCCTTCTTGGCACTTTTGCTTGGATTGATTGCATCGCCATCTTTGCCTTTCATATCTGACTGTTTAGAAACAACAACATCGCTTCCAACAGAGGGCTCTAACACACGAAATGAATCTCCATCTTTTGTAACAGGCACAACATCTGAATTTCCACCATCAGCAAGCTTTCGAAATCTCACTGACACGACACATCCCACCTTAACTCGAAAGGGGCTAAAGTCTTTCTTCCTCTGTTTGTTAAGTACTGCGTGTCGCGATGATGCTACATTCTCCTCTTTCGGCCTTGGTGATGTAATCAATGGCGTGACTGCTGCATTCTCCCGGCTATCATCAATTCGCTTCTTCTTAACCAGCGGTGGGTTGGCTTGCTCTTGCTCCAAATAATCTTTGGCAGGATCCGCATCCTTAGGCGTTGGCATTGAAACTTCCTCTACTGAGCTGCTACTTGTAGACTTGGTTTTCCAGCTGTCAGCTTTTCGTTTCTTCTTCTTTTTCTTCTTCTTACGCTTTCGCTTGAAGTCTTCTTCTTCAGCAGGATCAGCTGTGTTTGACGTTGGTGTTGACTCTTGCTCTGCCAGTTCGCTACTTGTAGGCTCAAATTTTGACTGGGAAGAATTAACAGCCTTTGCTTCTTCAGGAGGTGATGATTCGTCGTTTTCACTCAGGCTTGCACCTACAAGTGAGTCATGAATGTCTTTATTTCTCTTTGATGTCACACTGCTCTTCAATTCGTTTGGTTCCGTGTGATCCATAAACAATTTTTCATCACTTTTTGATTGCGTTTGGTTGGCAGTCTCGATCTGTTCCACATTTGGGGCAGCATCTGCAAGGAGATTCTTGTTTGATGTCGTTGCTAAGATATTCCCACTTGGTGGTGTAGGACTCGCACCGGTATCAAAGTTCTTAAAGTATGAGCCCTTCAAGCCCATCAATTTATCGGTTGATCCTATGTTTGGCATTTCAGAGTTTGCATTTTCACAAATGCGACCACATCCTCTTTGCTTTCCTTTCTCCTCTGTTGCCAAATTCAGCAAAGCTGCATTCTTCTCCCCCGGCAGTACATTTGATTTCTTGAGACTGTAAGATTTCTTCTCTGTAGTTGATGATGATTGTGAATGATATGAATTTGTTGCTGAGCTATTCTTTTCAGATGTTGTTTCCCCATCTCTCCTCTTTGTGGTCACAGTCTGTGAAGAATGGCACTTCTTCTCCCCAGCGGACGCTTCCTCTTTATTGAAACAGGCAGATTCGTCCGGGCTTGCGAAAGAATCCTTTTTGAATTTCTTTCTGTTCCTTCTCTTCGATCGGCCATCCAGCGAATATGAATAGTCATTCTCCCCCGTTGAGACTGGCTGCTCTTCTTCATTGACTCGGTCAATTCCCTTCAAGCTTTCCAAAGAATCTTTCTTTTTCGTCTTTTTCTTCTTTCCATCTTTTCTCTTCTTTTGCCTGTCATCCAGCGAGGCCAAGGCTGACTTGTTGCTCTCCCCTGTTGACGTTGACCGTTCTGTTTCCTCTAGAATACTTTCATTGGGAGAAACAAGGCTTGGACTCGACTCGGCCACTGCACAGTCATACTGTTCTTGATGCCTTGGGGCCTCTGCAGCTGTTTTCACTTCCAGAGAGGGCACAGAACTGGTCCCAGCATCCCACCTAGATCTCTTCTTCTTTTTCTTCTTCTTCGACATATATTCAGTATTTGATGTTTCTCCAGCAGATCTTTCCTTTTTCTTCGGTATATATTGAGGTTGCGTATCATCATCATTATTTAGCTCCCCCGCAGATTTTTCTTTCTTCTTGAGAGTTAATTGTTTGGAAGAAACAGAGCTTTCGTTTTTCGTAGAAGAAGATGGCTTGGCTTCGGCCGATGCATCCCGAAAATCATCAGAATTTGATGTTTCTCCAGCAGACCTTTCCTTGTTCTTCGGTATATATTGAGGTTGCGTATCATCGTTATTATTTGACTCCTCCGCGGATCGTTCCTTCTTCTTGAGAATTGACTGTTTAGGAGAAACGGAGCCCCCGTCTTTCATGGATGAAGAATACTTTGCTCCGGCCGATGCATCCCGAAAATCAGCAGCATTATTTGTTTCCCCGGCAGATCTTTCCTTTTTCTTCGGTATGCATTGTTGATGTACATTCATATCATCATCGTTATTTGTTGACTCCCCCGCAGAAGATCTCTCCTTCCTCTTCGGAATTGAGCCCATTTCTTTCGTAGATGAAGATGACTTTGCTTCGGTCGAAGCGTCCCGAAAATCGGTATTATTCGTTTCTGCCGCAGACCACCTTTCCTTTTTCTTCGGTAAACACCGTTGTTGCATATCATCATCAGTATTACTATTTGACTCCCCCGCAGATCGTTCCTTCCGCTCGAGAATCGATCGCTTCGGAAAAATAACGGAGCCCATGTCCTTCGTATACGAAAATGGCCTTGGGGTGGCTTCCGCTACTGCTACCGCTACATCATCATCATCATCGGTCCGAGGTCGTTTTTCCACGGAGGCGGCGTCGTCGTCGGCGGCAATCGACGATGCTGCCCGCGGCATTGGTCGAACGTCCCACCGCGACTTTTTCTTCCTCGGCCGTTCCTCCGAACGAAACGTCGCTTTCGCCGTCGAATCCGAATCCGACGCCGGACCGAACCTGACCCGAGGACGGGGAGGGCGGCGGCGGTCGCTCGCCGGCGCGGGAGGCGGCGGGCCGTTGTCGTCGTGCTCGTATTGGCACGATGCGGGATCTCTGCAATTCGTTCCGAAACGACACGGAACGGTCGGGGTCTTAGTCGTCGTTGTTGTTGTTGTTGATCTCCGATTATCCCCAGGACCGGCACGGGACGACGAGTCGTGGCGCTGGCGGTGGCCGTGGTTCGGATGATGATGATTCGAACTTCTCGGGCCGTACGGAGAAGATTGATGATGATGATCGGCAGCAGCGGCGGCGCCCGAGCAATTAGCATCCCGAGGGCTTGCTTCTCGACACGACGAGCCGCGGCGGTTCGAGCCGTAGTTGCCGGAATTAGAATTGGAACTACTCCCGTACGGAGATCGATGGTTGTCGTCGTCCGGGCAATCATTGGTATTATTCCCTCGAGGCCCGTAACGATGCCCTGCCTCCCGCGACGACGACGACGACGACGGCTGCCCGTATTTATTATTATCATCGGCCGCCCTCCTGCTCCCTACCGCTCGATCGACCTGCGAGTTATCGGCGAACGGCCTGGCTCGTTGCACCCTGTATCGATCCGACTGTGCCGCGGAGCGACGTTGCGTGGAGAGCAAGTTGGACAGCAGCGACGTCCTTGGCGGACCGGAGGAGGATGCATTGTTATTTCTGGGCGTCCCCCCCGAGTGGCGTCTGTCGTTGTTGGTGTTGCGGCCGTCCCTTTGGCGCGAGTGGTTGTAACTCATTGCGGTGCCTTCATAATATTACATATAGTATTACCAATGCGTGCATTATCGTACATCATTATGAGGCGTTCGAATAGATTTGAATTTGAGACAGAAGCAAAGGTGAAAAATGTTCATTGAAGTTGAAGATTGGTTTATGAGTCCTTCGGCCGTACTCCAGTATCAGACGGAGCGATCAGCGTCGTGCCCCCGGATTAGCGTATTCGAGTCATCGTGATGGTGCACGCATTGCCTTTCTTTCATCAGTGTTGGTGTTGCCATTTGCATTTGCCACACGGCTCTGGCTGCCTTTTTGCTTTTGAAGTCAATGGTTTTGCGACACCTGCATCTGGCTGCATCTGTCCCTCTTTTTCAAAGCTGAAGTTGAGGTTGAGAGGAAAGAACTGGAGGAGGAGGACATGTTGCTTAGCGATTATGCACGTAGGAATAGTATTATACTTGACACTTTTTGGTATCATTGGCGATTTGTGGTTGGCGCGACAGAATATAATTCTACTCCATAAATAAACCTCATAAACTCTATATCGTACTATCGTCTAGGCAGGGCACACTGCTTTTCTGGGGTTCGGAGCCCCAGTAGTGACTTCCCCCAAGTTGTTTGTATCCAA